>BQNB010008996.1:0-54702 GCA_026074375.1 Tanacetum coccineum
AGCTGCGTGATGTGAAGATTGATTGTTTAGTGTCTTCCATGCCTGGCTATTTATTGTCTCTAGTTTCACTTTTGTATCTTGCTAGAGTTGTGAGTGTTATGACATGTCATAAATGTAACAACCGTGACTTGAGCAGGTTAGTCAAACCTTTAGTGTTGACTTATATGTCTGTTGCAATGTACGGTTTATGTGATTTTATGTGTTATGTGTGCTATTATGTGTTTATGAGGCGCTGGTAATCCATTTAATGAGTGTGATCATCTCAATAAGATTGGAATAATGGTGAAAAATTGTGAGTTCCTTCCGTTCACTTTTAAGTGACAAGAAAATAATTATCGTGAATTTAATGTTTTGTCTTAAATGTGTAAGAGCCTTGGGAGTCCTTGGCTGTTGGACTCGTGCCAAGCCATGGCGCCAAAATGGCCAACGGCGCACGACTCCATGGCTCGCGCCAAGGGTCTTCTCTATATTTTTCACTCAAAAAAAAAGAATCCCAATCCCAACCCCAACCTACCAAATTGGATTTCCGGTATGCTTAACGACCCAACCAACCAAATTACGAGGTCGTCTTCGAATCCGGGCTCCTCCACTCAACCGGCATTCAACCAAATGCCTTACTATCTCAATCTAAATTACCAACCTTAATTTACTAACCAAGAAGAATTGTTGATGTTTCAACAATTTAAAATGCAACAAATGCACCAACAACAACCACAACAATTACCAAACCAATTCACCACTTCCTAACCACATTCCGAGCAACAATCGCACCACCTTGAAGTCGAAGATACCGAAGATGAAGACGAGCCGATTCCGACCCCATGGTCGAAGCCTAGCCGCGGCGTCCGTTTGAAGTCGAAGGCAAAAAAACAAAAAAAAAGAACCGCCACTTGAGAAACAAAAAAGAATTCGTAATGCGTGGACTCAAGATGAGGAGTTGCTTTTGGCGGAATGTTTCATTCAAGTTTCCGAGGATCCAAAAACCGGGTGTGATCAAAAGCGAGATACTTTTTGGTACAAAATTCAAAATGTGTACAATACGGAAGCGAAGAAAAAAGGCTTCACGGAGCGTACCAAGAACATGTTGACGGGTAAGTGGACTCCAATGAATACCTCGGTTCTCAAGTTTAATCAATTGGTGCAAGAAACCGCGGTTCATAGTGGGGAGAATGATGATGATCATATGTCGAGGGTGCACACGTTGTATGATGCAACCGTGGGGGGTGAGTTTAAGCACCGGAGTGCTTGGCTTTTTTTGAAAGGCAAACACAAGTGGACAAACCCCGATTCGACTTTGCAAAGAAGAAATCGTCTTTTGGGCACCGACGAGGAACCGGAGCATTTTGGAGATGATGATTTGCCTCGACCACCCGGTTTGCAACGACTTGCTAAAAGTCAACGTACGAGTTCTAACTCGACCGCTAGCTCCGGTTCAAACCCGGCCGCGTATCAAGAATTCATGGCGGAACAATACGAGTTAGACCGCAAAGCCAAAATGACCGTTCTCGAGAGAGAGAGTGAAGACCGAAGGCGGTTGATCCAATCTCAAAGGATTGCGGAGGACATGCGTGTGCTACAAATCGACACACGCGGGATGGATGCGGCCGACGCCGCTATCATCAACGCCCAAAAGGCAAGAATCCGAGCGGCATATCCACCACCTCCAAACTAGTCGGCGCCGCCAAATTTATGATTTTTAATTCTATGCATTTTCATTTTATGTCTTTTAATTTTATGTCTTTTAATTTATGTTTTTTTTATGTATTGTGTTTTTTAATGTAATGTTTTTAATTTCAATGAATTTTATTTTTAGTTTTATAAATAAGTGTATTTTAAATAAATATTCAAAAAAAAAAATGCTATGGCACCAGAATTCTGGTGCCAAACCACTCCCACTGAATTCTGGTGCCATGGCATTTCTGGTGCCAAACTCCATTTTGCTGACGTGGCACCACTTTTGGAGTTTGGCACCAAAAGTTTGGCACCACGACTCCCTGTGCTCTTAGTGCGAGAACTGACAAAACCACAAAAAATATGCATGCACGCCTTTAATAATTGTATTTTTGCACATATGTTCTAAAAACAACATATATGTTTTAAAAAAACATAGTTGTTATAAAGAATTTGATAAGAAATTGGAAATACAAAAAATTTCTTTGAAGGTGTGCATGTATGTTCTTTTAAGGCGTACAACAACAATATTGTGGCCGTGTGTAAGGTTTTTGTGAAAGAAGAGGAAGAGTTCATGATGATACTGAAGAACATAGGTGGATTCTTATGATTTTCATGTATTTTTTGATTTTTAAAAGGCGTGCATGTATGTTTTTGGTGGTTCTGTCAGTTCTCGCACTAAGAATGGTTCTGAAAAGAAAGTCACCATATATATATATATATATATATATATATACATACATATATATATATATATATATATATATATATATATATATATATATATATATATATATATATATATAGATAAGAAAAGTGTAATGAAAGAAAGAAAGAAATAACTTGTCACATATTTTGTTTACAAAACGCCTCTTTTTTAATTATGACATGAGGCTTCTGAAAAGCATATGACTGTAGGGTTTTGGTGGTCACCCGCATGACGTATAAAACATGCACGACAGCAAATAAACAAGTAAACGCCATGTAGATAAAACCCTAATTAATCAAGATCTTCTAATTAGTGATATAACCTAAACCTAACACGTATACAGGGTGTTAAAGAATTACTTACTTCTTATCCGGCATCGCGCAAGCTCTAATTCTAGAATGCGATAAGCTGCATCCTCGGAATCGCCTTCTTCTTCTTCTTCTTGATGTCTTGTGTTCAGTCGATCGACCCATTAGGGTTATATAGGACGATCCATTGTATTGGGTGGCTTCATGTATCCACCGGTACCACACAAATAGAACAAGGGCTACAAACCTATGCAAGTTAGGCGAGTATGAAGCGGGTAAGTCGACAGGAAAGTCGACAAACCCTAGTTCGACCGAATTGAAGAAGAGGGGGAGGGAGATTTTCGGTTTCAGGGTTGTATTGAGAAATGAGAATTAGTTAACAACTAGGATTACCCTTTAATTAACCCGAAGTACTTAAGTTTGAAAATTTGTCAAACTTAATCCCTCCTAATCTCTAGGAGATTCGACCGACCTCTTAAACCCTTAGGGTTTGTGGTTTTGTCCTTTTAGTACTCAATATATTTATCCCGGATAATTACTGTTTTACCCCTAGATGAAAATAACGCTGTATTTTCATTTCCAATTCATCTCCATTTCATTTGATAACTAGTTTCTCATTTCTGCTTGCGTGTTTAATTTAGTGTGCATCAGTGTGACCCTTCGGCATTTCTGTGAAGGCTAGTTCATGCAGAGCTGGTTGTTTTGGTTGCACATGGTCATTTCAGACTCCCACTTGTACAAATTAACTATGTGAGGTATTCTTTCACCATACTAACAGGTCCCGAGCAAGACATTATTGAAGTACCTAACTCAGAAACCAATTCAATACCTAAGTAAGTGATTTTCCTCGACTCAATCTTCCGGTAGAAGTCTGGGTATATGGTACGAGACATGGATATATTAACCTCGTAATACTTTCATCCTTTCTTGTTCACCATGACTGATTTGATTTCCGAGGTCTTAATGGGCTCATTATGGCACAACCATGCTCTTACAAATCACTATCACATAAGGGGAGCATAAAAATATCCTTCTCTTCAGCCTATTTTAGCTTGTAGCTGCGAATTGCCCTCTTACCCTTTCCCTCATCTTCATCTTTCTCAACACTCACTTAAAACCGATCTCTTGCTCTAGTTGGCTCCATAACTACCCAATACTAAATGAAATTAGAATTAACCAAACTTATCCTTCTCGTCCTCTTTCTTTTATCAAACAAAAATATCATAGAGGACCTTGACTTCTACCAAGGAGAATCATAAAGCAACTACTCTCTCTCTCTTTTCACACTTTGTATCTTCTATCTTTTTTCTTTAATGTCTTGTTGAAGTTCATTTCTCCGAACAAACAATGACAATATCAAAGTCCCCAAAATAATATCAAGATCTAAACCTTTATCTTACACAAACCGACCACCCCACAACCATTTTGGTGACCCTCATAGTCACTGCCTCATAGCCGACCAAACCATCACCGACCCTCAATTCCGCCGGCCACAAGAAAACATCCATAATCGGTTATTTAATTAAAATTGTTTGTAATAATATGTTCATAGGTTACATTCATATTGTCAATAAACAGAAAATCAGTTCCACATTAATTTTCTATGTGTTTTACTCACACTAACACACACACAATGATTCCATTGTTGATCCTTGTTCGGTTAATGACAACAATCCAAAAGAAAAATACAGTAAACAATTGATGACTTGTAGAAAAAAAATACCTTTTATATGCAACACCAACATCTGCATAAACGATTAAAGGAGCAAACTAAGAGTTGATTCATTTGGTATTCAGTTACAAAATTCTACCTAAACCGCTTTTTCATATTAAGAAAGAGTTAAGAGATCAAATTGATGGTTTTACATGCAATCAGCTTGAGAGACCATACAGTTACTTCTTTCTACGGGAGATTAAGGCAGTTACACGAACAATGTGAGAAAATGAGCAACAACGGTTAAGACAGTTTCAATCTCAGGGTTGTCTAAACTATATTCTCGATGGCTGTAACTTGTTGTAGAATTGATCTAACACTAAAGCGAATCCGACCCTACTTTCTATTGACATGCACTTGTGTCTACAAAATATAAGGGGAATCTGTCTAAAAGAGTAAATGTAGTCATAATCTAGAACAGATACTCGTAGTACATAGTTTTACATATACAACAATCTTTACAAATAAAAAAGGATTTACACGAGTTCGTACAACACGAATCTACACATGCCTAAATCACATAATACAAAGATCTGACCATAAACATATCGATGAATAAACAATAAATTTGGACATAAATGCACACATATGCTTATTCAGTATTTAAATATAGGTTTGGCGGCGTTAAAAGGTTAGCGGCGTTTATATGAGCGGAATCAAATTTTAAGGGAGAAACCGTAAATTTCTCATTTAACAAATGAAGCTTATTGCCGTATTTATACAAGAGTTGGTCAAACTTTGACTAATTACATTACTTTGACCAATTACATTAACTAATTACTTTCACTAATTATATTAATTTGACAAATTACTTTGACTAACTACATTACATTCTAGCCCCTAACTAACTTTAAAGACCTTGAGATTTCTTATAATCTTCATCCCCCCTCCAGGTGGAGGATCACTTAAACCTACCTTGGAAGCTAAAGTAGAATGTTGAACCTTATTTAAGGCTTTAGTCATTATATCTGAGGAGCTGAAAGTGACTGTTGATCATTTGACGCATCTGCTCATGTTCGGATCATTATACCCGTGTAAATAACAACGAAGATCTTAGGCACCATTCCCACGATTGTTCCTAGCAAGTAAGGAAAAAACTTAACATCATTTGAAACAACACAATAATAATAGACTATATAAGGAAAGGTTAAATCCTTAAGAACATGACGACTCTGAACTGATTAAAACAACTTCCTTCACTTGCTAGCTTCAAAATAGAAGCTTTCTTCGGGTATGTTTTGATGTGTTATTGATAAACAAAGAATAATAAGGTTTTGATTGAATAAAACCCATAATAAATTCTTTCTAACACCAAATCAGTTTAATGAGGCTAATAAATAAAAACTGATAGAAACGATCTATTGATGTTAAAGAACAATGAATTAAGTGTATTTAGGGAAAACCTCGTTTGATTAAAAAACCCGTACACAATTCCGTTCTAACAAACACCAAATAGTTTAATGGATACTATAAAAAAAATTTAAAAAAAACAAATATCAATAGAAACGAACGTATTATGTTAAAGAACAACGAATTAAGAGTATTTTGGGAAAACTGATCTAAAATTGAGCATTGCGTGCTCTGATACCATATGAGCGGAATCAAATTTTAAGGGAGAAACCGTATATATTTCTCATATAACAAATGAGGCTTATTGCCATATTTATACAAATTATGGGTCAAACTCAGAGTTCGTCATACAAGAGTAATCAAAACTTTGACCGTTACTTTACTTGACCTATTTACATTAACTCTAAATTAATTTTTACTAATTACATTAACTTTGACCAATTACTTTTGATCTAATTACAATACATTCTAGCCCCCTAACTAACTGTATTTACATTAAAGTCCCTTGAGTTCTTATAATCTTCAATTTTACTTTTTTGGCGAGAGAACACAATGACCATGTATAACAAGCTTCGCATGCCACAATGAAAAATTTTTTCTTAGAAAGTATTAATTGATGATTGCCAATCTTTTATACATTATAAAATTACCCATTTTCAGAATTTTATATCAATTAAATCTTATGAGAAAATAAACTGGACTAATCAGAACGCTTGATTTTGCTACAGAGGCAAAACCATGCAATCTGATTGGTCAATAAAAAGTCAAAACTGAATCAATTTGGTAAAAATTGAAATTTTTTGATGGAGATATCTAATGGAGAAAAAAAAACACATAAAAATATATGTGTCAAATTAGTGAAAATAAAAACTTGAAAAATTAGGAGATAATGAATAAAATTTTAGTGGTTTAATTTTAAATAATTTAAGGAATTAAAAAGTGTAAATTTATAACACTTACAATGTTTATAATAACTTAAAAAATATAACAATACCCGTTAAACTTTATACCCCCTAGACTTAATATTTTAAAATACAACAAACGTAAACAATTTCTTACTTCCAAACAGAGATTTAACATTATCTAATCACATCCTAAATCTACCCGAAAACTTTTTGATGGATTTTTTATTGTCGGCCTCAAATCATGTTGTACAACCGAAGCACATCGGAGATTCACTTGAGCTGACTCCGGGCTACCTAAAACGATAGTTTCGTTAGGATTAGTTGACTCACAATGTCGAGTCAGAAAATAGGTAAATCAAAAGAAAAAATTACTAATCATCCTCAATCCTCAAGTTCATATACTACGTAATATATAAAAGATTTTATAAATCTATTCTCTTCATATGATTTCGATAATACTTTATAACATAACTTATAAAACAAATTATTTTTATATATATATAGTTTAATAAAACTAATATCCAAGCCTCGTGTGTGACGGACATTAAAACTAGTATCATCAAATAAAAAAGTTAAAATAAATAAACGTGCAGTCTTGCAAATACAGTAAAAATCTATGTAAATCTATATCTTCTCAATTATTTTTTGAGAAAACAAAAGGTAAAAAATAAGTGAATAATCTATATATTTTTTTTATATAATAAAACAAGCTTTTTTACAACTCTTTGAAGCAGCCCTCATTAAATAAATCCTACGTGTCATCCCCACCTTGCATCTCATGTTTGGTAAGTACAAGTACTGCAAAGCTCTAATACAAACACGGTTTCAATTAACATTATAATATTCAAAACTCATTCGAAACCTACAATTAATTGATTCTCCTTCTACATTATTCTACAATAAGTTAAATTCCATATTAATAATCGGTTTCAATTAACATTATATATATCAAAACCAAATCATAATTGATTCTTCTTCTACACTCCTCTACAAACAGTTTACAATTCCATATTACTAATCGGTTTTTCAATACATAAATATTCAAAACGGCAATCAAAACTAAAAACCATTATTAATTCTTCTCTACAAACTCCTCCAACACCAATTACAATTCTATATTCATAATCGGTTTCAATTAACATTATAATTTTAAAAACGCATTCAAAACCTACCATTAATTGATTATTCCTCTACAATCTTCTACAATCAATTACAATTCCATATTAATAAACAGTCTCTCTTTAACACCTATTTAATTCAATCTCTCTCTAACATTTTCAAAAACAAATGTATAAGCAACATATTCAATCGTACATGTATTATATGTTGTTGTGATTTGTATATAGTTTGAACTAATTTTATTCTTACTTTTTATTTTGCAAACTTTATAGTTCAATCTATACTGATTCGCATAGCCTTGATTCGAGCAAATAATCTGTATAAGCTTCAGTTGTGTTTAAATCAATTTGATTTATATTATTCACGATTATTTTTATGTTTATGATGTAAACCTAATAATTCAATTCATATTGATCTTTGATTAAAATCCATCTACTTTGATGTGTTTGTTTTTAAATAATCAATATAATTTTCGTGATGAATCAGCTTTATTCTACAATCGCAATACTATATCTATATCTATAGTCAAAAACTATATTCGCTTAATAAAATAAATTTGGATAAACCCTACTAAGCACGAAAATTAAATGCCGCAATTAATAAAATGATGTGGAATACCTTAATTAGGAAC
Source organism: Tanacetum coccineum (assembly GCA_026074375.1). Classification (NCBI taxonomy): domain Eukaryota; kingdom Viridiplantae; phylum Streptophyta; class Magnoliopsida; order Asterales; family Asteraceae; genus Tanacetum; species Tanacetum coccineum. The sequence continues at coordinate 8,408 of BQNB010008996.1, forward strand.
TTTTTGTAAAATAAACTAATGCATCATTTTTTTAAACCCAAACGAATGACTCAAACACCTCTTGATAATGAATAATAAAGGCAGTTTCAATCAAAATTTAATGTCATTAATATCATCAATCATCTATTCTCTAATAAAATAAGGTTTTGACAACCCTACTAAGCATGAAAATTAAATGTCGCAATTAATAAAATGATATAGAATACCTTAATTAGGAACTTTTTGTAAAATAAACCAATGCATCATTTTTTTAAACCCAAACGAATGAGTCAAACACCTCTTGATAATGAACAATAAAGGCAGTCTCAATCAAAATTTAATATCATTAATATCAAATTATAAATGTTTTAATTCTTCTTCCACCAATTCATAGGATTTTGTGTACCGTGTGATATGGGTAATTTTGTGTAACGGGTGATATGAGTAATTTTATGTAACGGGTTGATATGGGTGATTAAGTAAATAGTCGGGTAACACTATATTGCACCGTTTTTTTATTTGTACAATAAACCAATGCACCATATTGAACCATTCTTTTATTTGTCAATTCAAAAACGTCAATCAGTTTCAATTAATTTGAACCAATCTCTCTCTAACATTGATTCGATAAACAAAAAACGTAAGTAACCCGATTCAGATCGAACATGTATTACATTTGTTGTGATATGGATAATAAGTTGATCTACAGTGAATCACATAACCTCGCTGCTTTTTAAATTAACCTCAATGCAGTTTAATTTTCAAACCACATTCAAAAACCCGTTCCACCAATTGATTATTCATCTACACTTTCGGTTTTTTTACAACCCTTTGAAGCACGTTCATTAGAAAACCCCAATTATATAATCAAGAGGACTACCTTAATTAACCACAACTATATAACACCATATTGCACCATTTTTTATTTGTCAATTCAAAAACATCCATGAATTTCAATTAACATCAATGCTATTTAATTTTACTCATCCAAAACCTTCCGCCAATTGATTCTTTTCTCTACAACTCCTTCACAATAAGTTACAATCCATATTCATACAACAATCTATCATTACACCTATTTAAAAAAAAAAAAGAAGAAAAAAGAAAAAAAAGGTTTTGTGACAATCTCTCTCTAACGCTGATTCAAAAACAAATACATAAGAAACCGATTCATTCGTACATGTATTACATGTTGTTGTGATTGAATATAAGTTAAACTAATTTTATTCACTTTTCATTTTGCAGACATCACATTTCAATCTACAGTGATTCACATAATCTCGATTCAAACAAATAATCTATGTAAGCTTCAATTGTGTTGAAATCTATTTGATTTATACTATTGTGTTACATTTATTTTACCATTTGATTTTTCTACGGGTGGGAAATGGTTCTAATGGTAAAACCCAATAAGTGTCACTGTTATAATTGTTTTGTGTAACAGGTCGATATGGGCGATTTTGTGTAACGGGTTGATATGGGTAATTTTGTGTAAGGTTGATATGGGTAATTTTGTGTAATGGGTTCATATGGGTGATTTTGTGTAAATGGTCAGGTAACATCGTATTGCACCGTCCTTTTATTTGCCAAATTCTCCTAAATAATGTTATCTTCTATCATCATATTATGAACATGATTACTTAATTACCTTATTTCATTGGACCGTAAAAAACAAACGACAGAGAGGTTTCGATAGATGTAACCGACAAATTCTTATACATGCGGCTATATGACAGGGTAAAGTCACTATTATGAATTTTACTTAATCCCAACATTAAGATAACATAAATGATCAATTCATATATCCAAGAAAAGTCATTCATACTCTAACACGAATGTAAGTTGTGGACACTATAAAGCGATCATTTGTTGGAGAAATTTAAAATGGCTTACTTAAGTTGCGATAGCATAGATAAAACTGAAAGTGGCGCCGCCATAGATCAATCCATTTTCTCATCAGAACTTATCAATTGATTGAATTTCTCATGATTGTTCCTAACCACACATTTGTGTTAAAAGTAGGAGTCCCGATAATGTTATTGAGAAATCTTAATCAAGCAATTGCTTGAAGTTCTCATGTGTTAAAAATCACAGACTTGCGTTAAAAGTATGACATTTATTTATTTAATTGTTAAAAACTCAATTGTTTATCTAATAATTCACTTATAATCTGATTATTTTTCTTATATATTAACAAAACTTGTTTACATTCGGTGTTTTTCTTACATTATTTATGCATGTAACTTCTTACAAAATAAGTTATTTAAAATACATCTGGGGTTACACGGGTCTTTAAGCTAGTTTATGAATATAATAAGGGATTTGTTATACACTGCCCACTGGGTAATGGTCAAAATAAATATAAACGGAAACATGAACCGTATTTAATTAAAAATAACATTTATTTAAGGTAATTTGAAAGTTTATTTATTATGCATTAATTACATAACTACTTTAAATATGTAAAAAATATGTTATTTAATGTAATTTGTATGTTTATTTATAGTGTATTAATTACATAATTATTGTCTTAACCATTGCCCAGTGTGCAGTGTATAGCAAATCCCATATAATAAATATCTATCTAACCATGGTCAAAAGTCATAAATCAATGCCATATATGTAGCCATGAAGAAAATAACATTATGGAATGCATGATAAATTAAAAGGATAGAAATTAATGAGTATTGACAAAATTTAAGGATAGGTGAATCTAGATAATCGTATTAAAGGAAACAATATAATGAGCATCACCAGCAATATTATGCCTATAAAAGGTCTTCAATACTTCGTTTAGTTCAAAAAGAAAGAATTCATAAGTCTTTTTAATCAGGTTACATATATTTAATTAGGGTTTAATATATCACTCAAGGTTTCAGTTTATTCCCTCGGACACACTGATCAATGAAATTTTCGGGTCCAGCTGATAACTTTAGCAATCTATTACATAGAAATCAAACCTTCAGCCCTTCTAAGATATACGATGTAATTAGTTTCCACCTTAATGAAGTCTATTCGTCTTCTTCTGGTGAAGCGAATAAAGTCTATTCTCTCTACCAGCATTATCCTTTTATAGTCATGGGACTAAATAACATCCGCAATGCAATTGAAGAAGTTAGCCATTCAGAACCTTGTGAGTTACTTAAAACATATGATCTCCTTCTGCGTTGTCTAAAGAATTTAAAACATTGGTTTAATTGGTCGGTGTTATCCGAGCATTGGGGAACACATATAAAGCGCTTATAGTTCGTACTGATATAAGTACTTCAAGGAAGGAAATCCGTGCCTATATGGAATTTCTAGGCATAGAAAAACATCATTGTATAGTTCCAGTATACAAGATGGAACTTGATAAAATCCGTTTGACTAATACTTTGGATATTTTAGTGATGTATATTTATTGTTTATCTCAAAGTTGTAACACTCAAGATCGAAGAGAACTTCTTTTTGTGATACAAAAACTAGATCCTTGGATGAAGGATCATAACGGAGATGATATGAAGAGACGAAGCTTGCTTGTTGAAAACCTCATCGAAACCATAAACTATCATGATGATGACCTGGCTGCATAACTGTAACTTTATTGGAACATAATAAAGTTTGTAAGGATGCTCGTATGCTAGAGGTAGAATGCTAGTAGACCCACAAAATAAGTTATAGTTGTCTTTGTTCTTCTTTCTTATGATGTCGCTTTTTGCAGTTGGGATTGGCTTTTGTACGTTAGGCTATATGGGAAAAAAAGGGTTTTTACGTAGAGTGATAGGACACTTGGATCGCCAATGTCAATGTCAGGTATTCACTAATTTGCTTTTATTTATCTAAACAGTTAGTAGCATCTACTCAAGTAACCCCATATCTAGTACATCACCTTTTTTTCCCTTGAAGGTGGCAGGTGATAGGTTCCGTAACATGAATGTATGGGCTGCGAATCTGATGCAGGTTACTACCATGACTATATGTGTTTATTGTATTAATGAATGCCACTGATGTGGGTTATTAATTGTATAAAACATAGTTAACCCATGCTTTTCGTTTTGACAGCTTCAATAACATAGTGGGAGACTTCACCCAACGATATTTGTCACTATACAAAGTCTCATATTAGATGGCCCACTACAAAATATATATAAATATAAAGGGAGGTAGTCCCTAGCCCCTAAAAAGCCGATGACTTTAATTGCAGATGCAAGGGTTGAAAGAGAGAAAGGCGTTCATGTTCTCGATAGTTGTTTAGTAAATTTGGACAATGCAATAAATTTGTTGGTATGTTATCATACTCACCTTGTTCATAATAACACACAAACAATTAGTATAGAGAAAATGAAAACATATACATCATCAGTAGCTACTCTCTATATAATAAAGCTTTCATGTAAATTTCCTTATTTTGATTTTACTATTTATCCATTTATTAATGCAGCACAAGTGCAAAGTAAAGGCCGATGATCTTGGTTCATTATACTTTCTGCAGGCACAAGCATTGTCTATATATGAAAACTGCAATTCTAAGAAGGTACGTTTTCTTGAACATCCGTGAACTCGAGTTTATAGTTTCTTTGAATATGGCAATCTAAGCTCATATTTACTAATATACTTTGTTCACAGATTATCTGGTGCAAACAGAATTTTACTGAAGATATAGAAAAAGCTTTGAAGTTGGTGACAAACACTTATTTTTCTGAACTGGCTTCTAAGTATATGTGCCTATCAAAATATATAAATAAACTTTTTTGCCTCGTCATCGATGTTTTAATGACGATAATATTCCTGTTGGACCTATTTTCTTTTTCTTTTTTTGCATTTTTTAGCAATCTTTATTGTAATGATTTTTTTAATTACAGGAACATGATGAGAATGACCATGGACTCATAGAAAAAGTTATATCTTTATGTGATCCAAATCGTGATGTGGTAATGTTGTGGCAGTTCAAAAGCCACCACTGCTAACTAAAAAGTGAGTTGATCAACTATTATTTTGCTGAGAATTGAAACTTTTCGAGGAAAGAGGGGGGACGTAGCGAAGAACCAGAGAGGATGGTTTCTAATATCGCCAGTAAGGTGTGATCACGCGAAATAAATTCGTATATTCATTATTCTAGAGGTGGAAATTATGTATGATCAACCATGACTTAAAAAAATTCTCAACCTTCCTGGCTTTTAACCCATTTGACCTTATTGGCTTCTTAGTCTCTTTTTTCTCACGTATTGCGGTCAAAACAAAGTTTAAGAACCTGAGTTCTGACGTTTTTATGCAAAGATCACTCTACATATCCTTGTAAACTCACAATATGAAATTATTTGTAGAATATCGCTTCCATTGATTCGACATAATTGACAGCACGCCAATATACCTGGTGTCCAGATTTCGCTTTGCCACTTTTTACATAGTTTTTAAAATCTTTATTATATCTCTGAGTTTATTGGTTGGACGACCTTAAAAGTTTTTATAATATATGTGGTGTCTTTATCTATTTTGTTTGATTGCTGTAGGTTCAGATAATGTAAAACATATAGCCAAGTTGGTTCATTTCTTATACAACTTATTGTATTTATTTACTTTAACTTGAACAATCATATAAATTGTCATATTATAACTTATACTAATATCAGGGTCGATACAGCTATGATATCTTTTATCGCAATTATTTTGTATTTCAGGTTACTAAGTCATTAACATTGAGATGTCGTGATTGAGATGTCGTGGAGCCCAGTTATGCTATGATGAGGGAGAAAGAATGTTATTAATGGGAAAAATGACCAGGTACCTTCATTGATTTATAATAATGTTCTTTTAAACATCTACCTTTATGGGACGGAACAAGAAATGTTTTGATTACCAAATTTTAATTGAAACTAATAACTTATGTATTCTATCGGGCTCTTGATCATGCGAGAGAAGGTCGTGAATGTCAATATCATCTTCTGAAAGAGAATTTTGAGTTGACATTAAGAGTTGCAAAGGTGTATACCTTTCATATGAATTATATTGTGGCAGCTCGTGTATGGTCGATTAGTTTTGAAGAATTAATACTGGCTCCAAACAGTAGTTTCATATGCTACGTAAATAGCATGCATCAGGTAAGCTTTTTGTATCATTATTCTACATGATTCAAATAAAATAAAATAAAATCAAAATCGAAACCTTAAAACATTTGTGGTTTTTATATTAGGAAGCAACAATCCTAGATTTAATCGGGGATAAACAGATGGTTATGAGCGCTTTAGAATGGGGAAAAGGTTCAATAATGTCCTTATCACTTCGAAATGTGTTAACTTTTCAGAGTGGTGAATCATAGGACTTAGACAAAATGGCGTAGTCTGAAAAATCTTTGGCAAAATGGCGTAGTCTGAAAAATCTTTTTTTGTTGAAAGATACTTCGGTAAAGATTTTTGATATGTTTCTCATTTGCTCAGTATGAGATAGAAATTTTTTTTATCAATATCAACAAATGAGAAAAAGATTTGTTGAAAGAAACTTAGGCAAAATGGTGTAGTCATGAGGCTACTGCTGTTGTTATTAATAATCTATTATATCCATTCAATCTATTTCACATGTCCTAAGCATGACTAGAACCCATAACTATTTGGTTGTGGAGCTTCACACACAACATGGGGTACCATTGGGACACAAGCCCTTTGGTATCTCGATTCCTATATGATCTCCTACTATCTTCTCTAAATAGACTCAAACTATTTTTATTTTTTATTTTATTGAATCCTTCGTTTGGGCTCATAATAAATTATAAGTTTCTCTTGCTACCCGACCGAGAGCCTTAAGCATTGTACAAGGACATGTTATAGGAGTAACCTGTTACCTTTTGGGTGGAATTGTTACAACATGGGCCTTCTTTTTAGCAAGAGTTGCCACAACATAGGAGGATTTGAAAGGAAATATGACACTAAGATTTGCTCACACGACCCCACTGCTCTGCATATTTGGTTTGGAAAAGTTTATTTTTATTATTCGAATCTTATATTTTGGATAATATTATTCAACTAATTTACTCGACGACTAATTAGGACTTAGGGCATTTTATGTTTAAATCTAGTTTTTTTTTCGAACATCAGAATTTAATAAGCACACAAAATGGCTAGCAAGTAATTAAAGTTACACGAGTGGAATCCCTTCCCCACGACCAACAAACCACGTAAGTAACTATATTCTAAAGATGAGGGTTGATTTCTTTTTACATTAAGTAAAAAAATTTGAATCTTATAAAGCTTTGGAATGCGACAGAAGAAATAAATGAGAGGCTCGTTCAAGAATAGCAAGTTAGATGCAACAACCATTAATTGATTAACCTCACTAATATTCGAAGTGATAATGAGATTCAAAGGAGAATCCGGGCTCAGTGGATGAGCATGGGGCAATATAAGAAAACACAAGTAATATACCACATGTTGATCGTTCATATAATACTCAATTTTCGATAGATATTACAAATATCTCAAGGTATTCTTTTCCGAAGCAGGTTTGGTACCCCATAACAAATTGTAACAGATCTATACATAAGAATATTAGACGTCTTTCTAGCTAAATCAAGACAGGCTACAATACCCGCTTCATTTTCCATTTCTCCTTCAAATGTCTCAAGTAATTTCTTGGTAAATTCTAACGCCCAAGTCTGAGCTACAACCCATAGATTACCTATAACTATAGGGGAACCGGCTAGTAAATAGTCTATTAGAGCACCTTTTGGGGTATAAGGTCCATTCAATTCCATTAACCCACTACAACAACCTATCAAGATGGCTGCTGCATACTTGTTATGTTTTGCAAGTTCATCTATCGGCATGTGCTGCAAGCCTAGAAAATCGCAAATACATTCAAATCATAATCAACAAATATGACTATTTAAAATTATCACATCATTGAAGATGAAATTATATATAAAAAAAACTAACCGTCTCCGTGTCTCACATAGATAAACCAATTGCGGGTTTTTAGTATTTCTGAGATCTCCTTCACAACAGATTTCAGGCAACTTCTATGCATATCGATTAATGTGCAGTTATCTTGACTTGCAGTGGATTCAAACACTTAAAATTTCATAGACACTGATATATAATTTACTATTGATCATGTGAGCCATATATAAGGACTATGATAGTAAAACATTCAACTCTAAACGGAATTCAGTTTTTAACCATTCGGAGAATATTCTCCGTAAATACTACATGTGGGATTTATAACATAATAGGCATCAGACGGATCTAATGTAGCGTAGCTTGCACGATCTCTCACAGCCTTCCTTTCACTTTTGTCACATTTCTGGTAAGTGTATAATATACTCGAAACGGAAGGCATTCTGTATATATCTTGGTTTTCCAATCCTTTCATGCTTTCCCAAGGCAACATCTATAGAAATAAAACAACCTCTTTTAGGACTTACCTTTATTACAAATAGCTTTTCAGTTTTCTTGTTTTCTATGTTAGATACATTACGTGGATATTCTTGTCGAACACCAAGATGATGACAAGTTTTCTTTTTGTAGATGGCGATGGAAATAACGGTAGACTTGATTTGTTTACACCTACTCTGATAAATCCGCCCGATTTATTTATCTTTCAATTCTTTTGGTCATCAATTGGTTACCCTAACAAAATATCTTAATGTTGGCTAAACCAGCGTTCCATATGACTGAGCAAATGAGAAACTTATCAATATCATTGAATGGATATAATAAAAAAGATTTTTTGATAAGTATCTTTCAACAAAGATTTTTCAATATCAGTTTGAAAAATCTTTTTTATTATATCCATTCAATCTAATATTGATAAGTTTCTCATTTGCTCAGTCGTATGGAAGGCTGGTTTGGCCAACATAAAGATATTCTTTTAGGGGAACCAGTGGATGACAAAGAGAATCAAAAGATAAATAAATCGGGCGGATTTATCCGAATAGGTGTAAAAACTCAAGTCTGCCGTTATTTCCATCTCCAACTACAAAAAGAAAACATATCATCATCTTGGTGCTCGACAAGGATATCCAGGTAATGCATCTAACATAGAAAACTAGAAAACTGAAAAGCTATTTGTAATAAAGGTGTCCTGGAAGAGGTTGTTTTATTTCTATAGATGTTGCCTTGGGAAAGCATGAAGGAATTGGAAAACCAAGATACATACAGTATGCCTTCCGTTTCGAGTATATTTTACACTTACCAGAAATGTGACAAAAGTCAAAGGAAGGCTGTGAGAGATCGTGCAAGCTACGCTACATTAGATCCGTTCGATTCCTATTATGTTACAAATCCCACACGCAGTATTTATGGGAAGAATATTCTCTCTCCGAATGGTTAAAAACTAAATTCCGTTCAGTCGTGAGTGTTTTACTATCATAATCCTTATATATGGCTCACATGATCAATAGTAAAATATATATCAGTGTCTATGAAATTTTAAATGTTTGAATCCACTACAAGTCAAGATAACTTAACATTAATCGACATGCAGGGAAGTTGCCAGATACATGATGTGAAGGAGATCTCAAAAATACTAAAAACCCGCAATTTGTTTATATATGTGGGACACGGAGACGGTTTGTTTTTTTTTTATATATAATTTCATCTTCAATACATGTGATAATTTTAAATTGTCATATTTGTTGATTACGATTTGAATGTATTTGCGATTTTCTAGGCTTGCAGCACATGCCGATAGATGAACCTAAAAAACTTAGACAGGTGTGCATCAGCCATCTTGATGGGTTGTTGTAATGGGTTACTGGAATTGAATGTACCTTATACCCCAAAAGGTGCTCTAATAGACTATTTACTAGCCGGTTCCCCTATAGTTATGGGTAATCTTTGGGTTGCAGCTCAGACTTGGTGTTAGAATTTACCAAGAAATTACTCAAGACATTTGAAGGAGAAATGGAAGATGAAACGGGCATTGTAGCCTGTCTTGATTTAGCTAGAAAGACGTCTAATATTCTATGTAAGCAAATGAAAGGACATAAAAGCTTGTACGTTTTGCTAGAGATGAAGTTTAAAAGTCTAATTTATTGATTTATTTTAAAAGCAAATAATGGATATGTGATGTTTTATCTTCATATAATTAAAAATCAGTTATCAAAACGTGAGTTTATCGCTACACTTATGACACGAACTCAATTTATTAACCAATATGAAGTTAAAAATGGTTGTAACAATTTTATAATTATTTATATGGCAACCAACTGCCTTAGTGCAGTTGCCCAGCTTCTTCTGGGGCGGGGGTTGTTCCTGCATTCGAGTCTTGCAAGAGGCAATGAAAAATCCAGATTTTCCTCCTAGTGCGAAGCCGTGAGTTCTAGGGATTTCCCTTCGCGGGTCTTCCTAGTGGTTCGGGTCCCGGGGCCTGCCTGATTGGATGGTCTAAGTATAATTTAGTCTTATATTACAGTTTGCGGCCTCATAGTTAGCCGATAGGCCAGTGTGCTATGAAGGCAGAAGGATTTCCCTCATCGACAAAGTCTCAGTCTCGCTGAGCGGATATGTATACGTGGGAGTTCGTTACATCGTGTGGGTCCTCTCGAGTCAGGCTGCGGCTCGGGGGAGATTACAAAATAAACTTAACAGGACGGGTGGGGACATACATTTACTAGCATCAGCTGGTGACGTTCTAAATATAATATATATATATATATAGCTATATATATTATTGTATATATATATTATATATATATATATATATATAGAGGAAGGTTTAAAATAAAAAGACAATAATCGTGAGAAGGAAAAAAGAAAATCTTTTTTAAAAAAGATCTCAAAAATTCAAAAAAAAATTTCATTAAATCAGTATGTTTTGGTGCATAAAACATTTGTAAAAGAATTGGTCTAATTTTGAGTTTTTATACGTTTTTGTTAAATGTGCAAAAAAAAATGAAAATTTAGATGCACAAAAAAAATTTTGATGCACAAATTTTTCGACTTTTATAAGTTGATGCGCAATAAAATTTTGATGCAAAAAGTCAAAAGAAGTTGGGTACAAAAACGAATTTTTGATGCACAAAAAACCGATTTAATGCACAAACGTTTTTTTCATAATTTTTTTTCGGTAAAACTATCAACTTTTAGAAAAACTTCCTTTACAACTTTTTCATGCACCAACATACACGATCTTGTGAAATTTTTTCAGAATTTTTTGAGAACTTTTTAAAAAAAATAAATCTTTTTATCCTTCTCACGAATATTTGTCTTTTTATTTGATCTTTATCCTATATATATATATATATATATATATATATATATGGCAAGAAACTCAATTTATTTTATAATTTTATATATAAAAATTGAAGTCATTAAGAATAAACATTAAATATGAGGATTTAATATTTTAAGACCCGTTTGGTTTGTAAATGGTTTAGAATAAGATTTGGATTGGTGATGATTTAAAAGAAAAGTAAGAGATAAAATAAATATTTTATATTTTTATATAAATAAAAATTTAGAAAAAAAATATAATTAAATATTTAGTGTGTGTTTTTTGATGAGAGAAAAAAACACACAATATAAAAGTAGTGTGTGAAAGATATTAAACTTGCCATATCAAAAGTGAATAGGTGCACATTAAATATCATTCAAATCAAACAAAAAAACGAAGACAAAACATCTTATCTCATGTATCAAAGTCATTCTTTGATTCTATAGGTCCATAACAAACACACCCTTAGTATATATATGACCTGTGAATGCAATTAATGAGGGTAGTGGTAACTAAATGAAATAAGGTGAAAGGATTTGAAAATTAGTTGGACAATGAAATGAGATGATTTTAAAAGTTTTGTAACAATTTTTTAAGAGTTTAATGATGGTCATTCAAGTTGATTTAAGTTCAAATATATTGATTTAAGTCATTGACATTTAGCATTCAAGTCTCAGGACTTAATCTTTTTATATAATAGATAATAATTCCTATTTTTCTCTACACAAGCATTATAAATATTACTGTTTGTTGTAAAAGTTGTACTCAGTGAAACTAATATTTTAATGGTTCTACAAATATATTTTAATCCTTCATACTCACAATGAACAGTCTTCACTCTTTTTTTTAATCCTACTGAGTGAAGAAGATTGTGTTACCAGGAGAGTTCCACTAACAAACCCACTCATCATGCAGCTTAATTGCATGTTTAACAAATGGATTCCACCATTTGTGTTTCTTCATCTACCACGACGACAAGTGTACCATACTATCTACCATACATTCAACCCACCTCAATGAATCATCACCCACATTCCACACACAAAAAACCTCTCCACACACACTTTACACACAGTTGTGATCCATCGAACCCAGAAGATCCAAATGAATTTTGCAATCTCTATTTGGGGGTTTCTTATACCACTACAAGAAAAACGGGTTTTAGTGACAAAAATTGAGTGACGATTTTCTTTTTTGGTCACTATTCAGTGATGAATATAATTTATGGTCACTAGTTTTCGTCACTGGTAAAAAGTCAGTGACGAAACTTATAAATGGTCACTGTGTTGTCACTAAATTACAATTTAGGTATTTTTGATCTAGAGTAGTAGCGAGAAATTTGGTCATTGACATGATAAACATTGATGACGTAGTTCTGGTCACGATTTCACACATTGCTAATTCTATAAAATGTTTAAAAATAAAGGCATTTACATATCTATACTTACTAAAACTTGCATATTTATATATTTACTTAAAAATCGTAAAGACTATAATACGTTACAGCAAAAACATACATTATAAAGAAATATATTAAGTTGTAAATATTTAATTATTCATCAATAGCAAACGTATAAAATATAAAAAAATAACAAACAAGAAAAAACTATATTTTTTTACTTATAACACTCGGTTTACAAAAAGAGAAAATAACCACAATAATATCATATTGGTATCAAAAGATCCGATTATCAAAAAACAAAAACACCTCATCATATCGGTGCATCATCCAAAACCAAAACACCACAATTATCCATCTCAAAACACCATGTAAATTTATCATACTCTCATTTGTGTTACCGATCGCTTGAAATCAGTTTATAATATCATCTTCAAGCTCTTATCGCTGGTTTGAAATCAGTTTGACACGGATTTTATGGATCGCTCGGTTGTGTTACGGATTTGCTCGGTTTGAAATTAAGCTCTCATTTGTGTTACGGTTCGAATTTGATCTAACTTCACTGCTTGTTATGGTAATACATTTGATTGTTAGGTTTAAATTAGGGCTTGTAACGTGTTTGAGTAGATTTAACTTATTTAGGTGAATGTTATTTTTTAGTGTATGAGATCGTATTGCGGATTATGAGATTTTATGAGGCTAATCATGAAGTTATACTTTTGACTCTTGAGAAATTTAGAAGGTAGATCTTTGATTGTAATCGTCAAGTTTACGAGATTGCATTCTTAGAAGTTGATAAAATGGCTCAGTGAAAAAATAAGTGGGTGTAACACAAGTGTTTGATATAATGTCTAAGTGAAATTTTTTAGTAGTTGTAACGCACGTGTTTGATAAATTGCCTCAGTCAAACCATTAGTAGGTCTTCCACAGGTGTTTAATAAATTGCCTCATGGAAAGCATTAGTAGTTGACTCGGTTGATTTGGTTTCAGGTGGAAATAGGTTGGAATTTTGCTTGGATATGACGTCACCGCTAAGTGATCCCGGCTGATTAACGGTTATAGACGTTGGTTGTGGTAATCGGGTATATAATCAATTTTCATCTATCATGCTGAATAAGGTATATGATTGCATGCTTTACTGTTTTTGGTTGCATATTTCTATATGCTATTTCAATCGAACAAAGTTACTGTTTGAAGTAGTAATTTTGTTGTGTTTTCGTGATGTATTAATCATTTAATTGTTAGATAATATCATTATGAATAATAGAATTGTGCATGATTTACGTCATTTAGGGTCTTGACTGTCACACATTTAAATATAACACTATAATGTATTTGGCTATAACTTTGTAAAACCATGTGTAAAATAAGCTTATACTAAGTAGCTTATGTTATAAAAATATGTGTTTCCAACATGTGACATAAGTAGCAAAACTAGGGAAACTAATGGGCGTATTGTGTAAGTAGCTTATGATATAAAAATGTGTTTCCAACATGTGACATAAGTAGAAAAACTTGGGAAACTAATGGGCGTATTTTGCTTACTAAGTACGGATACTGAATAGCTGATGCACTGCTTCTCTTGTCTCTCTATAAAGGGTAAAATAACCGACCTAAATACATCCTTGTAAAACTAGGAAACCATAACACATTTCCCAGTTACCTTGCTGCGAACCAGCTAGTTGAGTTCCAGAAAGCGTCTACCAGTCGAGTTAGTCTTTACTACTAATTAGCTAAACTTCTTGAGCATAACACTTAAACAGGCGCAGTTGCACAAACTTCATAGGTCATCTCTAAAGGCTCGATAGACATTTTAGGAAGTAATTTAGATTGTGATATCAAAAGATTGGAATATGAAAACCTTACACATATGAATGAATGTCCGTTGTATCATCATCATGTTTCTTGGCAATGGTTTGCATGTCTGTGGCAACCTTTAGAATGTCAAATTCATGTCACTAGATTTATGATTTGAGGATACATGATATTACTCGTATATTTGCTTTATTTTTGGTGTTGCTTTAGTCTTTTTTTAGTTAATAGATGGTATGTATATAGATGAATGTATTTATTGGAGCATTGATTAAACAACACTAAATTAAACATTTATTGCAAGTTTATCGAAATGGCACAGATTGAAACAAGGTTAACCGAATCGAATGGTCTAGATTAAAAGGGTTCCGTCATTTAAGATGTCCAAGTTTAAAATGCTAAACGATTTTCAATATAGTATCAGTTATGATGTCTTAAAGCCTTTCTATTATAGAATTTGCTTTGTTTGTTATACTAGTAGCTAAGAAGCATGTTTGGTTGTGTAGGATGTTTTACTTTTTTTTTGAATCTCGGGGTCGAAAAACAGACCCTGTTGTTATCTGGCTCTCATAATGTTTTATCACTAAAGACCATGATGTTTGGTTGTGTAGGCTTGTGTCTTGTTTAGCTGCTAAGGTACTTCAGTTGTTGTCTCATTTCATTCACTCGAATTTCGGTCTTCATAATATTTATTTACGTATATATATTTTCCAGTTGCAAAGACGTTTGACATTAGCCTGATGGGTGCATCTTCAAGATCTTGTAAATATGTCCTCAACACACTTATGCAGGTGATTCGCTATATTCTTTGGGATGCTCGTTTCTTATCAGCATGCTTTAAAGTTACAGTGCTTCAAGTAGAGTTTCTCATGCTAAAAGATTGTATTTTTTTGTTAATTGCAGGCATTTCAGAATAAATGGTTTACTCATGCTGTCAATGTCAACCAGAGAACACTTGACAATTTAATTACAGAGCTTTTGCTTTGGCTTTTAGATTAAAGGGTTCCAAGGATGGATGATGGCAGTCAACTTCTCAAAGCACAAAATGTTTTAATGCTCAAGATATTGGTGAGCTTAGCCCCTAAGTTCACTGTATTGACTTTTTCATCCAAAACAGGACAACGCTGAGCGTACGTCGTCATTTGTAGTACTGGTAGATAAAGGTTCATTTGTAATAAATTCCAGGGTCACTGTTGATGTGAGTGAAGTCGAAAAAGAGAGATCAGGAAGGCTTAGTACAGCCATTTTGAATCAAGTGGTGCATGAGGCTTTAGCTTTTAAGTCCATATAGGACAAGAGGTGGGAAGAGAGGACGCCTCTATTATTGTACTCGGGTATCTCTGCAATACTGTTGGCTATGGGGTTTTGCTAATCTCATTGTTGCAAAGCATTCAAATATTTTTTTTCTTCTCATAATCAAGAAAACAACTTGCTAGTATATAAACTTAAAAGAGTTATTGACCCGCGCCTAATCTGTGAATATGCATTCTTGATTTGGATTCATATTTAATAAACTTTTGAGTTCTAGTTAATTATTTTCCCCTTGCTTCTTTTTACGTTTCCCTAATTTAACTTTTGGTGTGTCTCAGGTTGAAATACTTTTTAAAGATGAAGCTACTAAAGAGAAGGGTGAACGCGCTAGAATGGTAAGTCTTCTTATATTCATACGACATATGCTTGGCTATGAGTTTATGCCCTATTTCAATCATGTCGTTTATATCACTACTTCCTGTTATTGTTTGAATCTCACATTATTCGTTTATGGCGATAGCTGACTTGGTGAAGACGACCTTAAGGCCCAAAGGAATGGTTAGTGTTTTTATCATATATTTAGTGAAGTGGCTTGAAACGAGAAGCAACGCCTTTGAACCAACTTATCTGTACACAATGGAAAAGGTAAGAGATGGCTCACAGATTATTCCTTTTTAAGCTTCTTATTTATTCATCCGACACTTTATTCAAACTGTGAATTGCTGGTTCTTCAATTTTACTACAAATATATATCTTTAGGATCCTATCAACATGCGAGTTACTAATGGTGTAATTATGTTTTACAAATGTAAGTATCGTTGTTCGTGTAAACACCTATGTAAATGAGAACTAAAGGGAAGACCGGGAATTGCCATTGTTTGACTTCAACACAATGGCCAATGCAAAAAACGACTTTTCAGATAGCTGCGAACTTGGAGATGGTGGTTATGGTCTTGTCTACAAGGTACTATTACTCATAAATTTTGGTACCATGTCTACAATGGTATGATTCATGATCGACAATCTTTCATTTTTGGTAAGCTTCTCATCAAATCTAATAACCACGAGTTACATTTTTCTCTTAATACTGATTATATCTATTGTTAGTCATCATGGAAATAGGATGTTCTAAACTGCACTAAGAACTGATGCTTCTGATATAATGAGCAGATGAAGGAAAGAGAAGGTCATTGAACTGGTCTAAGCGCTACAGCGTTATAATTGGGATTACAAGGGGACTTCTCTATCTTCATCAAGATTCGAGACTAAGAATCATTCATAGAGATCTAAAAGCAAGCAACATACTTCTTGATGCAGAGATGAATCCGAGAATTTCAGATTTCGGTTTGACAAGAAGTCTGGAAGGAAGTGACACCTCAGCAAATACAAAAAGGGTAATGGGAACCTAGTAAGACTTCTGGTCAACAGTATTTATAAACTCAATTTCAACCGTATCTATCCAAAAGCTAACTGATCTGTCCATTAACTTCAGTGGTTACATGGCACCTGAGTATACCATTGACTGGATATACTCCACCAAATCTTATGTCTTTAGCTTTGGCGTATTGGACATGTAAGTTAACACCTAATGTTCTTTCTAATCACAACAAAAGCATCTACTTTAGTATTAAGAATACTTCGAGCATGATAATATGTCATTTTAGTACTATGTTCCTAATTGTCCAGTACATCATCTTGGTACCGTACAAATCTTTTATGTACTAACATGACAACTATTGCTCAGGCGTGGAGGCTTTACAATAACAGGAAGCATGTGGAGCTCATCGACAGCATTATCAACGGGTCCTACATTGAATCAGAAGTAAGCCGAGCAGTTCATATAGGTTTGCTATGTGTACAAAAGTATCCTGAAGACAGACTAGACATGCCTATGGTGGTTCTTATGCTATGTAGCCAAATTCCGTTGCCCGAACCTAAACAACCTGGTTTCTATACCGAAAGAAGACCACAAGAGGCAAACTCGTCATCTGATAATTTTTAGATTTTAATTTGTTTGCAGAAACATTTAAGATTTCCATTCCTACTATTTCTAGATTTTAGTTTGTTTGCAAAAACATTTAAGCTGTAAATTGAAAACTAGATCCATTTTTTTTGTTATATGCTGATAAGTAGTGACCACTTATTTGGTCTCTAACACCTTGTAGGTTGTGACGACTTTCTCGTCACTAATAGTAAAAATAAGTGACCAAATTTTCGTCACTGTATTAACTGTGACGAAAATTTTCGTCACTAATGGACTAAATAGTGACGAGTTATTTGGTCACATGTGAGTGACGAATTATAATTTCGTCACTGGTAGAGTTAGTGACGGAGCTATAGTGACGACTAGTGACGAGCTGTGTTTTGGTCACTAACAGTTTTGTGACCACCTTTTACACTGTTAGTGACGAAACCGCTTTGGTCACTAAAGGCCAATTTTCTTGTAGTGATAAATGAAGAGGCATTTTCCACATGTAGAAAGAAATTATTATACATAAATAGAAAAGAAAGTTACTCTGCATGCTGCTAATATTTTGAACATATATGTAATAGTGAAACATTCTGGTTGTTTATTAACCAAGTTCACTGAAATCTTTTAAGAGTAAGGGAATATAACACGTTATAAGCATACCGAAGTATTAAACTAATTTGTACCAAAACATAGCTTAAAACTTATAGGTTAAGATTTTTTTCTTCGCACGAAACATGTTCATAGACGAAAACAAAAGAAACAAAAAAAAACTTTCAAGTTGGAATACAATCTTTATATAAACACCTAAAACCAAAAATTGCAAAAAAAGGTAGCCCAATAAAGTTACAGTGGGCCGGACATAGAAAATGGAAATCAAAGTTAGCCCAATGGGAGGCAAGCATAAAACGACATAGATTTGTCGTGACTTGTAATGCTCTTTAGTATCTAGTAATTGTAACGCTCTTTAGCATATAGTAGTCTAATATATAGTAGTCTAATAGTCTAATATATAGTCTAATGGCTACTTTTCATGTGCATGTTCTAACTTATATTTTACAGTTAACATATTAGGCTATCTTATTAAGGACACCAAGCGAGTACATTTTTCTGTCACATCAGCTTTCTCTCTCCGATGACTTACATAGACCTGTGGCTAAGACGACCTACACTTCAAAATACACGCACCCCACAAAAATACTCTCTAATTAAATAAACACACACATCACAAACACAAAATATCGGTCGTATATACGACTTAGTTCTTGGTGACCAACATCATGACCAACATCCCACAATAAGGCGACCATCTTGCGACCGACTAAGACTCACATGGCGACCCTCTTGCGACCGAATAAGACCCACATGGAGATCGAGCCATTGTTGGCAGCCTTACTGTACAATGGTTAACTTTTCTTTTACAAGTATGTTTTGCTACAAGACATAAAGATAACTGGAACATACATGAGTACAAGATAATTACGTTCAAAACATTCGTGGAAAAATACTAATGATTCTTCGAGAATATTTAAAAGTCATTATAAAGTACATAGTACAAATCAGGATGAAGTAAATTACATCTTTACATGTGCCTAACTTTCATGTTAATCATAGTGGTCATGATTTATTGCAATACGCAACTCTAGTCGACAACATATAGTTTTATTTCCACCATCTTAGCCATCAAAACTACTTCGTGAAAGATAAGCAAAAAATTTCTTAGTTTGCGATTTTCGATTTTGTTGACGAACTAGTTTCCACTTTAGATTGTTTTCTTTAACAAATAGCAACGGAACTAGAACTAAAAGGATTAGAACTGGTCGCACAACTTTTCTTAAACCGTAAATATAAAGTATTGAGAAAATATGAAAAATAAAATATAATTTCATTTGATCTTATTGGGTTTAACAAAATGTTGAACAATGAAACCCCGTAGGTTACGATTTATCATAACTTTTTTTGGGAATTGAAAAGAAAACTGATAGATCTAATGGCAAGAATGTCCACCATCTAGTCTCGATTTGCCTCCTCTATTTCTTCATCTTCTGGTACTCCTCGCATATAGAGAACATTGGGAATATAGAGAATAATGCTTTTGTGCTTTTACAGTAGGCAACCATTTGAAAATGGGTTTTTGAGCATTTTTGAGTTCGTTTGAGCTATTAAAATCCTTAACGAATATGGTAGTAACACTTATATATATATATATATATATATATATATATATATATATATATATATATATATATATATACCTTAAAAATTTTCTAAAACATTTTTAGGTAAAGAATTCATGTGATGATTAGAAGTTATGAAAATTTATATTAATTAAAGAGGTGTTTGAATAGAGCTTAAATTAGCATCTAAATAAGTAAATTTGGCTTAATGCCTGAAGAATAATCATTTAGACATATTAAATAAGCTAAGATATAAGTTTGTTGAAGATTAGGATAGCTTAGAATGAGTTTCAAGTCGTTTTGGTAACGACTCAAATTGGGACAGCATAGTGAGCAGAAATTTACATCGACTTTGGAAAATCATAGAAAAATAATCGTAGCTCCGTTGGGAGTGTGCCTTACATATCTGGAAAGGCGAAAGAATCTATTTTCTAGCAAAAATATTTTCAGGCCATGAATGTAAATTTATTTGGGTCAAAATCAGAATATTGCAGCAGGTTGCAGAAATTCTGCATAAAAAATGAGTTTTATAAAAAGTGTTCCTTGTAATTTATCCATGTTCAATATTTTATTTTTCTAAGATTTTCATCTATTTTATACATCCTAAGACGCGACCTTATTTTTAGATTAGTGAGGGATCAAGCTCTAACTCGAAATGGTACTAATATGTGGCAATGGCTGCTAGAAGATGGGGGTTTTACAGACAAGAGGCTTAAAGAGATGGTGGATGAGAATGTTATCAATCTGTGATCTCAAGTAGAAGAAACGAAGTTGTGCATGATTGTTCCTCGGAAAGTAAATGTTTTTATGTGGAGGCTTAAATGAGGTCGGATTCCGATAAGAATTCTTCTTGATATTATCAGTATGAATCTTCATTCTACTTTATGTCCTTATTGTGAGGAAGCTATTGAGACAATATATCATAGTATGGTTCGGTGCAAGTTTGTTTCCAGGTTGAGTCAAGTATTTGCGCTTAGTTAAATATAGAATCTATTGTTGGTTCTTCTGTCCAATATTTCTTGAATTTGACGGGGCTTGGGTCGTCTAAATTATGTTTATATTGGCAAGCTGTGATCTTGACTTCGCTTTATCGCATATGGAAAGCTTGAAATAATAAAGTTTATCAGGCTAAACAAATGTCGGCTGCTGATTTGGTGTTCGAGATTCAACTTACATCTTTCTTTAAGGTTTCGAACAGGTTAAACAGCTTCGAGTATAGTTGGGTCGATTGGTGTAACGGGCCTGTATCGTTGATCTAAATTTATGTTCGTGTTCCTGGTCTTGAGATGCGGGCAAGTCTTGGCTGGTGAGTGAGGTATATCCGATTTGTATGGTTTGTATTTTGTTGTTGTCTTATTTTTAGTTTTTGCTTTTGTGTCTTTGTATCCTTTTTTTGTCCACCACATTTTAACATCTTTTTTTTAATCTTTAACATCTTGTTAATAAAGTGGATGTTTTTTTATTGCATCTAGGATCATACCAGAACTAAAGTTCACAAGTAATTATTTGCCGTTATAAATGATTTTTTGCATGACTATTCTTCGACATTAAAATAAATAATTTACGCCGTTCTAAAAAAAATTATACTTTACTACGCTACAGAAAAGTTGAAAAACGATAAACAATCAATAATATTTCTATATTCGGTTCGTATTATATGTTTTAAAAATATATATCTTGTAAATTATATAATCAGCCTAATCACCGTCAACGATTTTTGAAATATTCTCTCATCTACCATTAATGAGCCTAATCACCGTCAACGATTTTTGAAATATTCTTCACCACCGTCAACGATCCGATCGTACCACACAATAGGAATCAGAAGATTACAATTCTTCCTCCGATTACACATCAAATCCAAATCAAATCCAAATCAAATCCAAACGCACATAGATCTTCACAAATGATAGGCGTTTTCAATCCTATTTTCGGATCTTGGCTATTCTGTTGTTAAATAACGATGGCAATTGGCACAGGTCACCGATCTAATAATTATTCAGAAAGCAAAAGGAACGATCATCTCGATAATAATCGTCGTCAAGAGCAACGTAACAAAGGTATTCCCAACAAATCCCATCCTAATTTTCGTGAGGAACATAAGTCGTTTTCATCAATCTTTGTTTCTAATATCCCATGGAATGCGTCGGTCCAAGATCTTTGGGATATTTGTAACAAATGGGGTGTGGTGATCGATGTTTACATAGCTGCAAAGAGATCCAAATCGGGTCATCGATTTGGTTTTGTACGTTTTATAAACGTTAATGATATCAATCAGTTAGTTTCCAATCTAAGAACGGCATGGATGGGTGGTTTTCATTTATTTGCCGATGTGGCGAAGTATGGTCGAACTTATAATAGACCTGTGGAACGTTCTGGGGACGGCAAACCCAGTGTAGGTTCGAACTCTCAATCTGTTAGTATCAACGAAAATGTTTTTCAGTCTTTTAACTCGTATGCTAAAGCGGTCCTGGGCAACAAATCAGTGGACATGTCGGGCAAATACGGTACAAGTAATGCTGGAGCAGAATCTGTGGGGGTGTCGGATTGTAACAAGGTATATAAGGAAGCGGGTAATGAAGCGGTGATGTCTATCTCGGTAGACGATTGTATTGATTTGGATGGTATGGAGCGTAGTATTCTTGCTAAAGTTAAAGATTTAAGTGTCATTTCAGAGCTTCTAAAACATATGTCTTCTGAGGGATTCGATGATGTTGGTCTTAGATATGTTGGGGGACGTTGGGTTTGGTTGGAATTCGACTCTATGGATCAAGTGGAAAGCGTCAAGACTTCAAAGGCGTTAAAAGAGATATTTTTGGAGTTCAAAGATGTTTCTCACGATTTTATTCCAGATGAAAGATGTGTTTGGATAGACCTGGTGGGTCTGCCATTGGCATCATGGGCTCCAGAGGTTTATAAGAAGTTGGGTGGTCGGTGGGGAAGCAGCGTGTTTACGGATATGGTAAGTGATGGACCAATGTCTCATGGGAAGGTTTGTGTCCTTACAGAGTCTTTACATCGTGTGATAGAGTCCTTTAGAGTTTCATATCGTAATCGGACTTATCGTATTATCGCTACTGAGTTTGCATATTGGGCGCCCAATATTGAATCGATGGAGGTCAATTCCGAGTCTAATCCTCTGGAAAGGAAGGATGCAGAGGGTCCTAGTTTGGATGAAAGTTTGGAAAATGAGGAGCATTTGGATGTCGATAGTTGTGATTCAGATTCCCCTAAGAATGTTAACAATGATTCGGTGTCGCCTTCTAGTCGGGTTTTGCGAGAGGAGGATGTTCGTGGGGTGGAAAGTGATCTTGTGGACTCCTTTGAAGAAGGCGAGATTCGTGATGATTCGGTCTTGTATAATGATGGGTGTATTAAGGATTGCATGGAAAAGAATTTGGAAGATGATGCTGGTGAGATTCTTGGAGTTCATTCTCAGGGTGATTGTGGTAATGTTACCACTGATGATAATGAGGATGTTACGCAAGTTATTGCTCCTGAAAAAGACTCCATCATTGCGCCTCCATCTACACCCCCGGGTAATGATTTAAATATTGCTGTTGAGTCTGGTTCTTCGTGGATTGATTATATTGGTCCTCTAACTAGTGACGAGATAGATTCTGATAAACGATGGAGCTATAGAGACCCCAATGGAAATATTCACGGGTTGTTCTCTCTCGCGCAACTACGTTCGTGGAAAGATTATTTTCCTAGCGATCTTCAGATTTGGAGTTATTATGGCAACGTTAAAGAAGCTATTCTTCTTCATAATGCCTTATCGAGACAAACAAAGGATGCCGGTTAGATCACTTTTTGGTATGATGCCTCGGGTGTTCGGTTTCGTTCATGGGAGTTAATTCAGTTGGCGCCATGGTGGGATCTTTCTTATTCTAATAGCCTTTGGTTGTTTTGCGAGTTCGTTTCGTTAGAGTTTTCTGTTCCTTTTCGTTCTTTGTTTGTTGGATCGTTTTTGCGTGTATCGTCTGCTAGTTTCTTTCTAGCCCTTTTTTAATAAAATTCCATTTGCCGTTCAAAAAAAAAAAAGGGTGATGCGTGTGAACTACGATTCAGCAATAAAAAAATAAAGTTTGGTTCGATTTCGGCTGGTTATATATTTACTTTAAGTTCTTTAATAAATTTGTAACCGAGCTCGTTAATAAGTTTACATATAATAAAAATGCATAACGTTTTATATAGGTTTAACATTTAAAATATCAGTGTGTCGTTTAAGCTCGCTAAGGCTCGCGAGCTCAATCAGACATTGTATGTAAAGCTCGGGTTTGATTAGCAAAGGAGTTGCAGTAAAGGTTCGAGCTCGTTTGAGCGTCTTACCGATTCGATCTCGAGTTTTCACGAACGGCTCGACTCATTTCCAACTCTATGCACCGCTAGTTTTTTATTAGGGTAAATTACATAGTTGGTCCCCAAACTCCACCCCGTTTGCCTGTTTGGTCTCTAGATAACGGGGACTCTCATACGGGGTCCCTTTTTGACACTGTTGTTACCTGTTTGGTCCCTAGAGCCCCGTTATACTTAACAATAGTTATCTCTCTCGTTATCTTTCCTATTTGACTTTTAAACCATGGGTATTTACGTCTTTTTGTCCAAAACTTGATTACATTGTTGGTCCCTATTAATTTCAAAGTCACAATTCAAAAAAGTAACTGTTAGTATTATTATTTTTTGTCTTTTTCTCATTATACCATTAGTCCTTAAGATCAAATTTTATCTTTATTTACTAGGGGTGAGCAGAAGAAACCGAAAAAACCGAAACCGAACCGAAAACCGAAAAAACCGACCGAAACTAAAAACCGATAGTTCGGTTTTAATTTTTCAAAAACCGAAAAATTTTGATTCGGTTTCGGTTTTTGTTCAAAAACCGAACCGTAAAAACCGAATCAAACCAGTTTTATAATAATATATAATTAGTATAATATAAATAAATAAATGATAACTAAAATTTTAAATTCATATTTATTTTATGGATGAAATTATTATAATATATATTATCTTAATGTTTATATATATGTTTGTCGTGTACGTGTGTTTTCTTGACAATATATTGTTAAAATGACAATGTTCATACTATGTGTATTTTCATATGCACATGTGTGTCTCTCATTTATATGTGTATAATTGTAAAAATTTGTGTAAACATTATTAGGCTCATATTGACAAAAAAAAACCAATTTTCTACGTAAAACAAGTTTATTAATATAAATTAGCAACAATCAAATTTAAACGGTTTGAAACCGAAAAACCGAACCGCAAAAACCGAGAAACCGAAAAAACCGAACTGCCAAAAAACGAGCGGTTTCGGTTTTTTGTTTTATAAAAACCGAATATTTCGGTTTGGTTTCGGTTTTAGTCAAAACCGACCCAAATCGAACCGTGCACACCCTTGTTATTTACAATAAATAGTCAACAATTTATTTACTTTCTCTTATTACTATATTACACATTTGTGGACAAATCCACTGTCGTTTTGACAGTGTGCCACATGGCTACAGTAATGGGCTCCCATTTAGGCCAGCCTGATTTTGGTTTTTTTTTTAAATTATTTTGTTTTTGTTTTTATTTTTTAAAATTTGTATGCACAAAGTAGGAGGAAAAAAAATATTACAAAAGTCTGATTTATTCAAATAAAAAAAATACCCGCGGAAACATTTTCGATACCTAATAACTTTAAAATAATCGATATGGTCACAAACGTACAACCCATTAAAATAATCGATGAGGCCCAACACATAAGCCATATAAAAAAATTATTACTAATATACACATTTGTCGACAAACTAGCCTAAAATTCGCATAAAATGTGGCCCAAAATCTGGCCCAAAGTAAAAAAAAAATTAGCCCAAAATTAGCCTGAAATCTGGCCCAAAGCAAAAAAAATACAAAACGGTCCCTCAACTTTTAACTATTTACGATTTTCTTACACAAAAAATCCCGTAAAAAATTAACAAAAAAAACACGTCAAGTTTTTATTGTTCACAATTTTTTTACATTCATCGGCACAAAAAAAGATATTGAACCGTCCCAAAAAAAGAAAATATTCGGGAAAAAATTAACCCGTCCCAACGCAAAAATTTTTTTTCTCGAATCGTACAAAAAAAGGAAATATCCGGGAAAAAATTAGCCAAAAAAAAAACCCCAAAAATAGCTTAAAATCTGGCCCAAAGTAAAAAAAATAAATACAAAACGAACCCCCACTTTTTAACTATTTACGATTTTCTTACACAAAAATTCCCGTAAAAAAATTTACAAAACCCTCCAAAAAAAAAATATTCGGGAAAAAATTAGCCCGTCTCAACGCAAAAATTTTTCCCCCCGAATCATACAAAAAAAAATATAAAAAATTAGCCCCGCCATAACGCATCGCCAAAAAAAAAACCAATCGAAACGTAAAAAAAAAATTATTCCGGAAAAAATTAGCCGCGCCGCAACGCGCGGGTTCTTTTGCTTGTTTGATCACACCATTTGCATCAAGTGATCTACAATTATACATCAGTTGAACTTCATATAGCAAGTTATAATATGCAATACTTTCTTTGATTTTATGCTAAAAAAAGTTGGACATTTTTTTTATCTCGTCCAGATGTATAGATATTTATTGAAACATATTAGTTTGAATTTAGTCAATATTTCCAATATTAGATCAGCTTTAAAAACAGTGACAACATGTAGAATCAAGTGTAACATTTATATTTTTTCTTTGGAAAATTATCATCTAAAGTTATGGTCAAACATGATGATTGATCATGTTAAGTTTATTGAGAGTGAAAATAAATAAGTAGGCCTATAATTTTTATTAAAAAAAAAGTTTTATACAATTAACTAATTTGAGATTGATGAACATGATTTTTTTTAAAGGCAAAAATATATATTAATAAAAACTCACAACTACAAACAAACCGGTACATAAAAAAAAAAAAGGCGCAAACCCCTTTCTATAAGATATAGATAAGGGGTTGGAGACAAACTAGCCTCATACACAAGCAAACATAGCCAAAAGAGAACAACAAACAACCCACAAACGAGAAGTACATCAACATCCGGCAACCAATTAAACACGATCGATTGGTGAACATGATGTATCATGACTCAACTTTAAAGGATTCTAATCCTTTTTGTTTCTTCATTTTAGAAATATGATCACAGTAACCTTTATACAAACACAATACATCTAAACTTGCAAGAATAAAAAAACCATCACCATCTACTTTATCAATCGAGTAGATCAAGGTACAACTCCATATGCACAACGTACTAGTCACATATCAACACAAACTATAGATCAATGGAGGAAAAATCCGGCGCTTCCAATAAATCACAAATTAACACTCCCAGAATAGGCCGTTATACTCTCTTAAAAGCGATGATGTTAATAGTAGTGGTGGATGGTAATTCGATTTTGTTGGTTGTGGTGGGTAGGTAGCGGTGGACGTACCAACAGGCATTTGGTCCAATGGTATGGAGGTTTTACAGGCGACAGGGGTTTCCTCCCGCGTGTGTAAAGGGAAGGGTGACATTGCCTTCTGGCTGGACCCAAACTGGTTGCGTGGGCTCGCTACGCCTTCTGAGCTAGGGGCCATGTAATCACAAATTACCGTTCCAAAAAAAAGGTAGCGGTGGACGTGGTGGTGATGACTACAGTGAAATAACGTGAAAGAGTGAAGAGAAGTCAGAGAGTTGTGTGTGTTTTAAAGGTGTTTAACTATGTGTTTTATGGAGATATTAAGGGGCCCACATGGGTGTTTAGTTGTATTGTTTAAGAAATGGGTGTTTAGTAGCAAAGTACTACTGTTGTGTGTCTTGGAAGTACTTCGCTACAATAATGTTACTTGTAGTCTTGTACTACTGTTGTGCTGTAACAAATGTTTTGAAAACCGGGTCAATAATCGACCCGGTCGAGTCATCGGGTTACCGGTTCAACCGGTTGGCCCGCCGGGTCAACCCGGTTTTCAAAAAAAATAAAAAAATAATAATATTTGCAATAATACAAAAAATTATATATATAAATTATGAATATACCTTATATTTAGCCTAAAAACGATTTACTACCAAATATAACATGTAACAAATAAAATTACGTTGCAAATATATATAAAAACTTATTTTATTTATAAAAAACATGAAAAAACGAAAACCCGGCCGGGTCAAACCGGGTCTCGAGAACCGGGTTGACCCGGGTCACCTTAAACCCGGCGGGTCAAACCGGGTTTCGAAAATATAAAACCCGGTTTAATTTAACCCGTTTTTTCGACCGGACCCGGTTCAACCGGTTGACCCGGCCGGGTCGAACCGGGTTTCAAAACATTGGCTGTAACTATTGAAAGACACTATATATATATATGATGAAATATATCAAATTAAGAGGTTTTTTGGTCATAACACTTCACAAATTCCTTCACGTGAAAATAGCCTAAAGTTTATGTCATCTTCATCTTATTTACTTTCTTTCCTGAAAAAAGTCACAAACACATCAAAGTTTTAGTTTCCATCAATTTCTTTTCTTTTCTTTTACGATTGCTGCGATTATTTCCGCAAGACTATAGTGGAGTCAAAGTAAACCTGGACCACCCAGAAGATATAAATCATAATTAAATAAAGAGTTAACTATATTTTTGGTCCTTGTGTTTGTCGAATATAACAGTTTTAGTCCAATAGTTTAAAATATAATAGATCTCGTCCATTTTTAGTAAAACGTAACACTTTTGGTCCAATTTTGTTCCACTTTTGGTCCTTGTGGTTTGTCTGGTATAACAGGTTTAGTCCAAAAGTGTTACGGGTTGACCAAAAATGAGATATGTTACATTTTAAACTATTGGACTAAAACCGTTATATCCGACAAACCACAAGAACCAAAAATGTAGTTAACTCTTAAATAAAATTAAGGTTAAATTAATGTACCATTAACTTTCCTGTTCAAAAGAAATAAAAAATTCATCCCCGCGTATTCATTATTCCTTATAATAACCGCCAATTACTAACTAGTACAAATGATGAAATGAATAAAAAATATTGAACAACCAAAATCCACCATGGCAACCAATAAGTGTTTGGTCTAACAACATCTATGATTATGTCTCTAATCAATAAGTTGTGGGTTCAAGTCATGTCATAACGAAGGTGAGGTTTTCTATTTATATAAGATCATAGATGTTGGTGGTGGGTTGGGGGTGTTGGGGGTGGTGGCATATTACATATTATAGGAGTTTTGCCTGTATCTACAAATAATTAACAGACTTGACTAATAACAACGATGGTCTAATAAAAACAATACACACACGCCTACAAATATATTAATATGACATATTATAATGCAAAAGTTGTTGTCCATCTTACAAAAAGTGTTCACCAAAGGTCCTGTTGGTAACTTAGTTTGACGTCTAATGCATAACCATAACATATCGACACATCCGTTGAACGCCTAATGCATAACCATACCATATCCACTCATCCATTGAACGTCTAATGTATAACCATACCATATCGACTCATCCGTTGAACGTCTAATGTATAACCATAACATATCGACTCATTCGTTGAACGTCTAATGTATAACCATAACATATCGACTCATCCGTGAAACTCTAATCAGAACCATACCTATCGACGACCGTTCCGTGAACGTCTAATGCATAACCATAACATATCGACTCATCCGTTGAACGTCTAATGTATAACCATAACATATCGACTCATCCGTTGAACGTCTAATGCAATAACATAAACATAATCGACACATTCCGTTGAACGTCTAATGCATAACCTAACCATAATCCGATCATCCGTTGAACGTCTAATGTATAACCATAACATATCGACTCATCCGTTAAACGTCTAATGTATAACCATAACATATCGACTCATCCGTTGAACGTCTAATGTATAACCATAACATATCGACTCATCCGTTGAACGTCTAATGCATAACCATAACATATCGACTCATCCGTTGAACGTCTAATGCATAACCATAACATATCGACTCATCCGTTGAACGTCTAATGCATAACCATAACATATCGACTCATCCGTTGAACGTCTAATGTATAACCATAACATATCGACTCATCCGTTGAACGTCTAATGTACAACGATAACATATCGACTCATCCGTTGAACGTCTAATGCATAACGATAACATATCGACTCATCCGTTGAACGTCTAATACATAACCATACCATATCGACTCATCCGTTGAACGTCTAATGTATAACCATACCATATCGACTCATCCGTTGAACGTCTAATGTATGACCATAACATATCGACTCATCCGTTGAACGTCTAATGTATAACCATAACATATCGACTCATCCGTTGAACGTCTAATGCATAACCATAACATATCGACTCATCCGTTGAACGTCTAATGCATAACCATAACATATCGACTCATCCGTTGAACGTCTAATGCATAACCATAACATATCGACTCATCCGTTGAACGTGGTTAATGCATACCATAACATATCGACCATATCGTTGAACGTCTAATGCATAACCATAACATATCGACTCATCCGTTGAACGTCTAATGTATAACCATAACATATCGACTCATCCGTTGAACGTCTAATGTATAACCATAACATATCGACTCATCCGTTGAATGTCTAATGTATAACCATAACATATCGACTCATCCGTTGAACGTCTAATGTATAACCATAACATATCGACTCATCCATTGAACGTCTAATGTATAACCATAACATATCGACTCATCCGTTGAACGTCTAATGTATAACCATAACATATCGACTCATCCGTTGAACGTCTAATGTATAACCATAACATATCGACTCATCCGTTGAACGTCTAATGTATAACCATAACATATTAGAATCATCTTAACGCTAATTCTAAACCATAACATATCGACTCATCCGTTGAACGTCTAATGCATAACCATACCATATCGACTCATCCGTTGAACGTCTAATGTATAACCATAACATATCGACTCATCCGTTAAACGTCTAATGTACAACGATAACATATCGACTCATCCGTTGAACGTCTAATGTATAACCATACCATATCGACTCATCCGTTGAACGTCTAATGGATAACCATAACATATCGACTCATCCGTTGAACGTCTAATGCATAACCATAACATATCGACTCATCCGTTGGACATCTAATGTATGACCATAACATATCGACTCATCCGTTGAACGTCTAATGTATAACCATAGAGATGACCCACTAAAAGTACAGTAAGAACATGTAGAAGTACTAGATGTAATAATACGGAGTACCTATTTATAATACGGACCGACCCAGCCGAAACTGACCCCCACGAACCAAGAAACCGATTATATATTTTATAAAAAATAATTGTAAATAATAATTATATATTTTATAAAAAATAATTTTAAATAATAATTATATACGAATCGAGAAACCGGACCGACCCAGCCGAAACGAACCGATTATATATATTTTTTAAAATAATTGTAAATAATAATTATATATTTTATAAAAAATAATTTTAAATAATAATTATATACGAACCGACCGGAACGAATCGAGAAACCGGACCGACCCAGCCGAAACGAACCGATTATATATTTTATAAAAAATAATTGTAAATAATAATTATATATTTTATAAAAAATAATTTTAAATAATAATTATATACGAACCGACCGGAACGAACCGAGAAACCGGACCGACCCAGCCGAAACGAACCGATTATATATTTTATAAAAAATAATTGTAAATAATAATAATATATTTTATAAAAAATAATTTTAAATAATAATTATATACGAACCGACCGGAACGAACCGAGAAACCGGACCGACCCAGCCGAAAATATAGTTTTGATATATTTGATATATTAATAAAACTTTTAGTAAAAAATATAGTTTTGATATATTTGTGATATATTAATAAAAGTTTATAACTTTTTAATAACACTTTCCCCGGCGACATGTCGCCGGGGAAACCTTTTTTTATTTTTTGCGAAAAACCCTCCAATATTTTCGTTATGGCGCCATTTTCCGCTAAAGGACAAAATTGTAGTTTCCTCGGCGACATGTCGCCGGGAATAAATCTGGTGTTTACAGACTCATACCAAAATGTGAAACATAAAAGAAAACTACTCCTAGGCGATTTTAACAGCATCACCATCACTTCTCACCCACCACCACCTCCGGCACCACCACCACCACAATTGTAATTTTTGTTTTAATTTTTTTAATTATGATAAGGTTTGTATAATTTGGTGTTAATTATAAAAATGTGTTAAACTTTTTTTGTTTGGCAGTTGGTAGCCGTGTCCACAGCCGGGCCGAGCCAAGTCCACAGCCGACCGAGTCTACAGCCGAGCCGTAGCAGCCGTCGTAGCAGCCGAGACACAGCCGAGGTACATATTTTCTTTTTTTTCCGTTTGGTATCCCCGGCGACATGTCGTCGGGGAACGTGTATAGTTATTAAACGCAAACCAAACACTCCTTATGTTGATAATTTGATATAAATTTGATGTTTTTCCTTCATAAATGTATATGTGTTTTAGAGACTTAGGATTGTAGGATTTTGTGATTTAATTCCGGAAAAACCCGTCTGAATTTTATCATCCTATAGAAAACCCGTTCGAAATTAATGTATTAGAAATTAATACAAAAGCCCCCGTTGGGACTTACTTTTTTGTATTTTTTTGTCTCATTTAGGATATGAATGCGGATAACCGATTTGCTATTTAAGATGATTTCGACAATGTTTCTTCTTTACTCCAACGAATATGTCTTTAAACACATATTTGGGGAGTTAAGGGGAAATGCTGCCGAAATTATCTCAAATAGTAATTCGGTTATACGCATTCATATATGAAACGAATCATTCAAAGAGTGAGTTAGGATTGCCTTCCATAGTTGCACTAGGTGAACAAAACATCTCGTATTCCTCGTTTGAATGTGTTTAATTAAGTGGTCATATAATACATAAATAGTATCCGTAAAAACACAGTTATGGTAATCGATGATAAGAGTTTGACACTTTTAGAGCGTCAGGAACGAGCATTTTATATCAGTCTGGAAAAATTCGTCGATCATTGCAAGCCGTTAGTGAATAGTGCCTGGAAAATAAGATGTCCATGCAAGTCTTGTCGAACAATATTGTGGGTATCCATCAAACACCTTTCAAACCACATTATGAGACATGGGTTTGACCTAGGTTACAAAACATGGGTTCACCACGGTGAATCGACTCTTCCTCCACCACCACCAGTAATAGATAACACAAGACAACCTCATATGAGTGACATGACAGCGTTACTTAATGATCTTAGCTATATTCCCATTCCCTCTGCCGAATAAGTGAACACAATGACCACCTCAAGGAGATATTGGTGAGACAAGTAACAAACCAAATCAAGCTACACGTAACGAGTTTAAAGAGTTATATGCCAGTGCCACGAGGACTGTGAACCCCGGTTTGTGACTATGGTGACTTTCGATTAGACTTATGCAAAGTTTTACCCCATTTTAAGGTTAAATGTAAATTTACTGATTCTATATTCAATGAAATGTTAGAATTTTTCCAAAATGTATTTCTCATCAGTAAAGGATACAAGCTCCCACCGTCATATTATGCAATAAAGAAGACATTTAAAACGATCGGGTTAGGGTACGAGTCGATACATGCTTGTGAACACGATTGCTGCTTATTTCGGGAGACGATAACAAATATTTGGATTTCTGTCTGGTGTGTAATACGAGTAGGTGGAAAGACAGTAACACACCGGGGAAGAAAGTTCCTAAGAAGGTGTTGCGTTACTTTCCGATCATTCCTAGACTACAACGTTTGTACAAGTCTAATCACACAGCAAAGGAAATGATTTGGCATGCTACTGGAAAGTGTACGGAGCCCGGTAAGATGCAACACCCGGTTGATGGTAGAGCATGGAAGAACTTTGATACCAAGTATCTGGATTTTGCAAAAGAACCAAGAAATGTTCGACTAGGGTTGGCTGCTGATGGTTTCAATCCGTTCGGCAACCTTAGTCAGGCTTACAGCATGTGGCCGGTGATATTGACGACATACAATCTGCCTTCGTGGTTATGTATGAAAGAGAGTTCTTTTATGCTGACGTTGTTAATTCCTAGCCCTAAATCCCCGGGAAAGGACATTGATGTTTACTTGAGGCCTTTAATTGAGGACCTAAAGGTTTTATGGGACCGGAAAGGTGTCGAGACTATAGACGTTGCTTCAGGCCAGAAGTTTAATATGAGAGCAATGGTTTTATAGACCATCAATGATTTTCCTGCTCGAAGTAGTTTGTGTGGGTGGAGTGGGCAAGGTTACAAGGCATGCCCTACATGTAATAAAGATATTCCATCTGTTCGTGTGTCAAGTAAAACAGCTTATGTTGGCCACAGAAGATTCTTAAAGAAGCCTCATAATTGGAGGAGTTCACGTGAATTCAATGGCCAAACCGATAACAGAGATCCTCCTAAAGAATTTGGCCGGGATGAAATCCTGGCTCAGCTTGATAGATTGTCAACGCGTCTGATGGGTAAACATCCGAGTTTTGGGGGTTTGAAGATAAAACACAATGTTCTTGTCGAGCTTAACTGGACTAAACGGTCTATTTTTTACGAGCTTGAGTATTGGTCTTTTATTACACTAAGACACAATTTAGACATCATGCATATAAAAAAATGTGTTGGAGGCCATCTTGAACACTTTGTTAATAAATGACAAATCTAAAGACACCGCCAAGGCAAGACAAGACTTGCAAAGGTTGGGCATTCAAAGTGGCTTGTGGCTTGGCCAAACCAAAAACGGGAAGTGCTTGAAGCCTCAGGCTACGTATTCTTTCATACCAGAGAATCGAAAAAAGTTTTGTCAGTTCATCAAAGGAGTTAAACTACCAGATGGGTTCGGATCATGCTTCAAGTACAAAGTGACCGATAATGATACTAATATAACGGGCCTGAAGTCTCATGACTGTTATATAATGATGCAACGTTTACTTCCTTACGGACTTCAAAATTACTTGCCCGATAAGATTGCAAAACCAATAATCGAGCTATGTTCCTTGTTTAAACAAATCTACTCTACAACTTTGATGGAGGATGACATGTTGAAAGCTCAGATCAAGGTGGTCGATATTTTGTATGAACTTGAGATCATATATCCTCCTGCTCTCTTTGACATTATGATTCACTTGGTTATCCATTTACCTCTAGAGGCTCTTGAAAGCGAGCCTATTCGCCCCCAGTGGATGTTTCCATTTGAAAGATACATGAAAACAAAACCACACAATGTACGAAATATCGCTAGCTAATATCACTCTCTAAGGTTCAATTGCGGAGGGTTATGTTGCAGAAGAAGCATTAACTTTCAGTTCTTATTATTTCCAGGATGTTACCACGAAATTTAATCGTCCTGACCGTAATGTGGATCCCCCTCCCGAACGTGTCAGTTTCAGGTGTTCCGATCGGTATATAAATCGATTGGTTATTCGGTTTGATGCCCAAGAGTTGAATAAAGTGAAATGGTATGTTCCTTTCACAACAGGCCTGAGATCGACACTACCGGGCCCATTCAAGAGGTAGTACACGTTTTTTATTTTGAAACTTCTTTTTCTTAACTTATCATTTCGACGACTTATTCTAATACCATGAACGTTTTTTAGTTCATTTCCTAACAAAGACATGAAAGAAGAATTCCCCGAGTGGTTTGGGTCGCAGGTAAATTTAGACTTATTTTGTGTACTTAACTGTAAAAATAACAATATCATATTTTATGTTCTCTATCTAATCCTATCTTCTTCATAGATCCGTCAACGTCACATAGACAATGACAAAGACCCAAAGGTTAGCACAACCAACGAGTTATTCGCTTTGGCTTGTGGACCAACATGGACTCCAATCTTAATAAACTCTTGCGTAGTCGACAGTGTGAGGTATGTCGTGCACAACCGCGATGAACGTCGCACAACTTAAAACAGCGGCATTTGTTCGCCTGGCCCTGACGAAGAAATGTATTATGGTCAGCTTCAAGAAATCATCGAGTTTAAGTATTTGTTCCAATTGTGTTTTCCGAGTTAAGTGGTTCGACAACTCGCAAACCAAGACGTAAAGGCCAAACGTCTTATCCTTAGAAACAACATGACACAAATCAACACAAGAGGTGAGGCGTTTAAAGATGATCAATACATTCTCGTAACACAAGTCAAACAAGTCTTCTACCTTGAAGATAAGGCCAAACCCCACTGGAAGATCGTCGAACATGTTAATCATAAAAAGTTTTCCGACTGGGGTGTTATCGTGGTAGAGGACGATCCTGATATTATACATTTCGACAACTCATCTGATACTCCCCACTTTCTAACTAGTTTGAATGACTAGGATAATGCCAACCTGTCATATAGTTTGTCAATCATGGAGGTTACGCACTGCCAATATCATTGATGTTGTTGACCAAAACGATGATATTACTGATGATAAAGACCCCCTTCCTCATGATTTAGCAGATTCTGATGATGAAGACCTCATCAATGTTGATGATGATGGTGTTGACAAAGTTTATTCTAGTGAAGAAGAAGATTGATCTTGATTGTAAACTTGCAAAAGACCCTTATATATTTGAATGAATAATAAATTGTTGTGGATTGTGAGGAGCGAATATGTATGGGGTTTTTTACTCTCTCATATATGAGCTCTGTAATGTAATTGATGGGATGCATGCTTTAGATTATTGTTCATAGAATGTTTATAAAAGTTATGTTTCAATATGATATTTGTTTGTATATATGTATTTTGGATTTGTGCATACTTATATATTTTGTTCTGAATTTGTATATGTATGCAATTATACTTGTACAGAAATGTCACAATGTTGCCCGGTCCCACGGCGGTGAATGTGGCGGTGAGGATCGTCCCCCTCCACACCAATGTACCCCAGCGGTTGCATGGGTTAGCCTTTGCTAACCGAGGTAAGAATTTCTAGATTATTGTAATACAAGCATAAATTTGATACATATATTGAACTTGAACCACGTGCAACACCCTCTATTTTTTGGGATATGCCTCTTCTCATAGAGGGTATCGTTGCCTTGACCTACACACCAACAAAATAATTATTTTCACGGCATGCACGTTTTGAATGAAACGCCCTGTTTCCCTATTGGCTTGACTAACCAAATCCACTTTCCTCGCCCCGCTTATATCTTTTTAGACATACTTTGATCTACACCCTATTGTTCCAAATCCTACCCTTATCAACCAACTATTGGACAAACTAGTCCTTACCTATACCAACAAAACATCCAACCGAACCCGCAAACCAACCTTCCCTTACCGCAGCTCAACCACACAACAATGCTTCCCCAATCTTCGGCCCAACTCTATTCGCCATCTAACACCATCCCCTGTGGCCCAACATACAACCAGTCCAGCTTCAATCTCACCACACTTTCCCGCAACCAAACTATAACAGTTTTCGAACCAACATGCACCCACTATAGTCCAAAATCCCCCGGTTAACCCAAACTTTGACTCGGTTCACCCCATGGTTACACGTTTTCGTGTCAGGACAAACTGTCCCACTGAGTGTCTTAATTTACATATGTCTTCGGTCTCTCCCTACCAAAATCTTATTGTGGTTGTTAAATGATCTAATTGTAAAAATGCTATGCGAAACTAATATGATCGTCTTAATTTAAAACAAAACTTGAGTTTAGTACCTTCATGCAGATACCAATCTTGGTTCGGTGTATGTGGCTTTTTTCCCGCCATAATTATTTGTGATGGCACGCTTAGTCGATACAATGCTCGTCTTGTGGCGAATGGTAGTACACAGTTGGAGCGGGTTGATGTTGATGAGACTTTTAGGGTGCGTTTGGTTTATAAATGGTATTAGGATTCGGGAATGGTTTGAAAGATTTGGGAAAGGTTTGAGAAAATAATAAGAGAGAGAAAATATATTATTATATATAAATATATAAATTTTAATTTATATTAAACTTACATTATTTTAAAAATATTATAAATATATAATTTTTAAAAGAAAAACACATCACTGTCACCTCATTTCAACACAACAACTTAAAATACCCCCTCAGTTATAACATACCATATTTTTGTCATTTGGGTCTCACCACTCACAAATTTATTTATTTTCTTATTTTTTCACACACTAAATTTATTTCATTCAAATAAAAATACAAATTTCAATACGGAAAAAAAATACAATACGGAAAAAAATTGGTGACGGAATTTAAAAGAAAATTTAGAAGGAAAAAAAATGGGTTAATAGACAAAGAAGTTACTATACTTTCCCAAAAAGTTCGCCTAAGTTACTCAACTTTCATTTTGTTCACTTAGGTTACTGAACTTTTGATAAACATACACCCCCATAATTTCAATGTTAATCCGAGAAACCTAGACGTATATTTTTAGGTAAGTTAAGTAACATAAATGTCATGTTTTTACAAGTTCAATGATGTTTACGTATATTTTTGCAAAGTTGAGTAACCCCAAATGTCATGTTTCATAAATTTAGTAACCTAAGTGAACAAAATGAAAGTTTAATAACTTAGGCGAACTTTTTGGGAAAATATAGTAACTTCTTTGTATAATACATTGCTATCTCAAAAGTCTGTTTAAGAAAGAGCCCAAACCCAAGTTTAGTAGAAAAAATCAATTAGATAAGGCTAATGAGATCTTTCTTCTTCTTAGTTTCTATATTTGTTCTTATCTACGGAGATGGCTGTGTCATCAAGAAAAAAAGACTTTAAATAAGCAGGTAAAGTGCTTAATTCCTTCTTCCTATTTCTTACAAATCGAAAAAAAAGATAAGAAATAAAAGTTATTTGTCTGCTTCTGCGTCGGTTAAGTGGCTAATTCAGAGTGGCGAAAGAAGTGGCGAGTGGTTGCGGTGTCGTGGTGAACGATCTGGCGAAGCCACATCGGACTGGCGAAGGAAGAAAATCACCACACCGGACGCTCTTATGATCATCAATTCATCATTACCGAGTTCAATGTCATCATAATTCATCATTATGGACAATCATCATGAGAATATCACTATAAATTAATGAAAAAAAATCAAGATCTTCATCCTTATACTACATTATTATGGGTATCACTATGTTTGATTTAAAGAAAAAAACGAAGAACAAAATTCATGTACATTGGAAAAGCACAAATTGAAATTAAAGAACTCTGTTTGAGTTCATTTATGTAGCCATAAGAAAAGGGTAATAAATGATCTTATGATAAAAGTTAATTTTTTAAAAGAATAATAAAAATGTCTAAGTAGGAAAAAGACAAAAAAAATTATTATGGAAAACAAAAAAAAATTGCAGGGACCAACTGTGTAATAAGAAAAAGACAAAAAAATAAACAGTAATGGTTGCTGTTTTAATAATATGAGTTAGAGATTAATGGTGCAATCTAAATTTATAGTAAAAAGACATAAATACCTTATGACGTGGCAGAGATAACGACGGAGATAACCGTTGTTACGTATAACGGGACTTCAGGGACCAAACGGGTAACAACAGTGTCAAAAAGGGACCCCGTATGAGAGTCCCCGTTATCTGAGGACCAAACGGGCAAACGGGGTGGAGTTGGGGACCAACTGTGTAATTTACCCTTTTTATTAAGAAAAAACTTTCGAGAATATTGTGTTAAATCTTTTACCTCAGTAAAGGAAAACGAAAAGTGAGGACTTTTGCATTTTAAAAAATAAAATATTTCATTATTAGGTATGATGCTTCTAATTTTTAATTATTTTTGAATATATGTTTAATTAAAAAACTTAAATATTTTCAAAATTGGTATTATTTTGGTGGAGAAATTTTATAAAGAAAAAAAAAACAAATAAAAATATATGTGTCAAATTTATAAAAACAAAAACTTAAAAAAAAGAGGAGGTAATTAAAAAAACTTTAGTAGTTTAATTTTAAATAAATTATATAGTGTTAAGTGTAAATTTATAAATTTATAAATTTTATTATAACTTTAAAAAAAAACAAGTAACCCTTTAAATTTTCATAACTTATAAAACAGAAAAAATAAAAATTATATACAATAATGTACAAGCCCCGTGTGTGCACAAAGATTAAAACTAGTTATTAATGAATAGCTTTGCGGGAATTCGTCTATGGCAAGCAACGGCGGATGCGTGTGAACCAAGTAAAAGTTGTGTGGGACCCACAACTGCATGACTGCCACGTGGACTTCACCAGCATCCCTTACTCGTGGGATATGTCAATTAAAGCTAGCTATGAATGATAACGCCGAAAGCCCTTTTAATTGCAATATAAAATGCTTAAAAAGTTATTCAAGAAAAAATATAATACAAATAAGTGGCAAACTAATAGGGTGACTAGTGAGTGTTAAGCCACCTCTAATTAACTCGGAACATTCATTAGTTATATAGATTGTAAGCCGATTTTCCATTAGCTTTTACATTCGGTCCCTCTTATTCTATATACATGTCTACTTAATTCATAAATGAATAACTTAAACATAAAAGAAAACACTACGGGTTAATTCTTGAAGCGCTATTTATCACTATGACTTTTTGCATTAAGCATGCGGCCCCCTTAACTAAAATTTTTGGCTCCGCCCCTGTATAAAGTGTTCTAAACTTTTAGCGAAGAAATTAAATCTTATAACATCCATTACAATCTAAAACATTTTGAAGAGGTTTATAAATTTTTAAACCACATAAAAAAATTTATTTCAGTCTTAGGTGAAAGAAAATGTTTAAGATCTTGAAAAAATCTAAACTATTTTCTGTTACTGTCATATTCTAACTTGGTACAAAGACAAGTATGATTAATACATTCTTACACAAGTCAAATGAGATATCATCTAGAAGTCCTTCCAACAATCTTGACCTTTATGATGTACTGGTCAAGACAAATCACCAAACTAACCTTTATTAATAAAAAGCATGATCAATATTAGAGATAGGCCTTAAAAGATAATGTGATTACCACCAAACTTAGGTTTTAAACCTGTGTTTCGCTGTAGAGCGCGTGTTTTTACGTTAAAGACTAATTTTGCAACGGAACGATAATCCAAAAACTATTTCCGTATAATATTAAGGGACTAACTTTGTAACCGAACGATAACCCAAGGGCTATTTCAGTTTTATTTTTTATTCGGGAGTGGTGAAAATTTCAGAAATAATCCTTGGGTTATGGTTTCGTTGCAAAGTTAGTCATTAAGGACTAACTTCGCAATGGACCGATAACCCCAAGGACTATATCTGTAATTTGTATCCTCAGGTTGGTAAAAAAAGCGCTCTTTCTGAAACGGTATTGGTAATTGTTATATAGTTATAATTATAATATAGATGTAAACAAGTGTGATTGCCCGCGCGATGCTGCGGGACGTTAATTTTTTTTTTTGCTGGTTTGTTTTTTCGGTCTCATGTTTAATACTTTGTTTTTTTTTTCTATATGGGCTTATTTGTTGGGCCTCATGTTTAAAGGTTTATTTTTTTGGCTATTTGGGTTTTTTTTAATATAATGTTATGAGATTTGAGTAATTATGTGTTAAGCATGATTGTTCG
Source organism: Tanacetum coccineum (assembly GCA_026074375.1). Taxonomy (NCBI): domain Eukaryota; kingdom Viridiplantae; phylum Streptophyta; class Magnoliopsida; order Asterales; family Asteraceae; genus Tanacetum; species Tanacetum coccineum. The sequence goes on from BQNB010008996.1 coordinate 49,738, forward strand.
CGCGTTGATGCGTGACATTAATTGATGCGAGGCGTTAAGTTATTTATTTATTTATTTATTTTGTGCGGGTTTATTTTTCTGGTCTCATGTTTAATAGTTTTTTTTATATGGGCTTATGTGTTAGGCGTCATGTCGTGAGTATTTTTTTATCTGAATAAATCAGTACTTTTGTAATATTTTTTCCTATTTTGTGCCGAGTAATTTTTTTATATTAATTTGTGCGGGTTTATTTTTTCGGTATCATGTTTAATAGTTTGTTTTTTTATATGGGCTTATGTGTTTGGTCTCATGTCGTGGATATTTTTTGATCTGAATAAATAAGTACTTTTGTAATTTTGTTTTCTATTTTGTGCCGAGCAATTTTTTTTTAAGTTGCCAAGTTAAAGAAAAATAAAAAAATTGTCAAATCGGCCGACCCAAAGTGGGAGCCCAATGGGTCGGTTACTGTAGTAACTACGTCAAAACGACATAGTTTAACTCATTCATAGTATATATATAATTATTACTAGGTTAGTTTAGTTGTTAAACACTTTAGTGTCTTCTTTTGTTTTTTGGGCTTTTTTTTATGTTTTTAACTTTTTTACATAATTTTATTTATATTATAAAACTTTCAAACGAAAAGTACGTAATAAAAAATATAAAATGTAACAAGTGAGAAGTATTAAGCTGACAAAAAATACGAAATAAAAACTGATAAAATACTTTGTTTTACTTTAAACAAAAGTTAAAAAAAAGTGAGGGTTGTAAAAAGTATTCAAATATGTAGGAAGTAGTACTAATAAGACAACCTATTCTCAAATGCTTTTGTAAAAAGTAGAAACATTGGGCGAAGGAAGGATGTAAACCCTAATATGATGTAAGCATGACGTATAGTAACGCAATGGGAATAAGTGTGTACATGATCATAGAAATGCATGATAGAAAAAAGAGAATAAAACGTACACAAAATGTTTAGTCAGAAACAAATTGCCTTAAGTTTCCGCGTAGAAAGATAATAAAACAAAAAGCCTTTTTTTATTTATTTTCCAATCATTTTTTGCAATGTTGATTTGTAAACATCTTTTTGTCAACAACTTTTCAAACATAAAATACTATTAATATATACAAGGGTTTTTTTAACATGGGCCCCAGGGGCACATGATAAGAGGAGACAAAAGCTGATGTGTCAGCTCCTGATTGGTCAGCATATAATATTCTTGTCTCCTCAGAAGCTGACCAATCAGACCAATCAGAAGCTGACACATCAACTCTTGTCCCCTCCTTATCATGTGTCCCTGTGGCACATGTTAGAAAAACCCTATATAAAAAACCACGGCTCGCCATTATAGATCGCGGACTGGATCAAACTGAGAAATCGAACTGACCGGACGGGACAAAACATGTTTCGGTATGGTCCTCGTTTAACCTTTTCCTCATTCTTGGGGCCTGGTCTGGTCCGATTCAGCCTTACGCACAACCGACCATTATGTTTTTGGACCGAACTGGTGCAACGAACCTACTGGACCGGACTGACCGGGACATGGACCGAACATTTCGATCCGATCTTCGGTCCAGACTTTTGGATCAAATTGGTTTTCAGTATGGTCTAATTATGATCGATATGGTCCGGTTTTCAAACCGTGCTCACGCTCAACCTAAATTATAGATGCACCCAAATAAACACAACACACGAAAATCCACGAAACCAAGTTTTGTAAAAAAAATATACGCACATTGCTATGCATGTATCATATTAATGATTTGACTAAAACAGAAGAGCAAATTACACGTTTAGTCCCTATGAAGCTGGCAAAATTCCCCTTTAGTCATCCTTACTAAAAGAGTATTGCAGTAGTCCTCAACGCTTTCAATATTGCAAGCTGCTAGTCCAATTTTATATCAACAGTTAAATTTTTCGTTATCTCTAGTCATTTGACAAGCACCCAAAGGTAGGATGGTCTTTTTACCTTTTTGCCCTTTCACACCTATCATGTGACTAATGTCTTATCATTTTTTCTTGACCTTAATAAACTCAGAATGATATCAACAACTCTCGCACACATAGGTGAATCAAACCACTTAAAAAATCTGCAATTTGATCCATGTATACTCAAACAACATATAACTAATATTTAAATGTTTTAACAAAACTTACAATGCAAATTAAAAACCAAATCGGACAACAATAGAACCTACAACAAGAATTTTGATTAGCCCAAGCGATGCGAATCACAACTTGTTTTCCACAGCAACATGCCACTATTTATAGGGTTCTTGAATTTATAGAAGAAAGGGAAAATGGCAAATGCAGTCGAATTGTGTGTGTGTTTTTGTGTAGGGGAATTCGTATATTTACATTAAATGGAAGTACAATGGGGAGTACATGAGTTCCAATAAACTATACGTGAAAAGGACAAAAATATTAAAAAGACCAACATACCCTCTGTGAAACGCACGTGGCATGAGATAACGAGCAAAAACTAACGACGTTAAGAAATCAGACTAGCAACGTGCGATATTGGAAACCTTGGGGACAATTGCAGTACTTTTCTTGTAAGGGTGCTAAACGTGAAATTTATCAATACCATGAGGGCTAAACGTATGATTTACTCTAAATAAAATAAAGTATATCCAGAAAAATAATGAGTCTGTCAACTGCAGAAGCTGGATCGATTGAAAATGTTTTTATTTTAAGAAATATCAAATTTGGTTAACATAAGATTTATATATTTGACTTATATATTACTTTCATTATAGTTATGTATATGTAGTTGACGGCTCCGGTTCCATTGAGAATGTTTTTTTTTAGAAGATTAAGAAATCTTCGTTTGAGCAAATTGATTCATATTTTTTGATTTGATTCACAAGTAAACATCATTTAATAGTTAATCGAATCTATAAATCACAAATTTGATTCACAAATCATTGTTGAAATCGAGTTATGGTAAAGATTTATTAAAACTGTACAGATGATTCAGTATTGTATTTATATCGCAAAATCGAGAGATTTTTAACATTGATTCAATATTTTTTTTACACATTTTGAATTAAAATTGCATTAAAATGAGTTATACGCTTAAAAAACTTGAATCAAAGTTAAACATCTATCGTTTTTGAAAATCTTCTCAATTTTCTCAAAATAAAAACATTTTCAATCGATCCAGCTTTGACTTATATATTACTTTCACATTTATCTTCATTTTAAATTTGATATCTTTTCACAACCTTAATCATGTAATAAGATTATATGAAAATTGTAAATAAAAAAGAAAAACACTGAATAAATAAAGATGCTTTCATACTCTCTATACAACCATGATAAATAACATTCTCTTTATTCAATCTCTTTGACTATTTTTCACACGTATAAATAAACCTTTCCATCGACTCGATCTTTCTTCTTTTCTCTTTAAACAAAGATTTCATCGAAAGAACAAGATCATAACTTTTTCTATGCATAAATTTTTTGATCAATATATATGCTATGGACCCTGGCCAACTTCATCATATGAGTGTTAGTGTCGATTCTGGTGGCGGTGGTGGTGATAGATTTCCGCAATGGAGCGTGCAAGAAACACGCGATTTCTTGATGATACGAGCCGAGCTCGATCCAACGTTCATGGAGACGAAACGTAATAAAGTTTTATGGGAAGTTATATCGACAAAAATGAAGGAAAGGGGGTATAATCGTAGTGGTGAACAGTGTAAATGCAAATGGAAGAATCTAGTTACACGTTATAAGGTCCGTATTTGTTTTTCTTTGTTATATAATTAGAGCACAAAACACACATCATGAAAACGAGAAAGGTACATCATACATGTGTTTATTCATATCACTTTTATTACTTTGTAAAATAAGAGCACAAATCAAACATCATGGGTCACATGATAAATCATAACATAAGATTTGTAGGGTTTTATGATCAGAAAATCACATTTTTTTTAATTAGAAAAAGAAACACATTTCTATGAAAAACTTGGACAAAAAACTTGAACGTCTAGATTTAAACTTATAAATGAAACATGCATTAGAAATATATGTTTTGAACATTGGTTTTCGATTTCTGTATAGCTGCGTTGTTAATGATAGAAAACCTGTAGGTATAATTTTATTAATGATCATTATTTATAATTTATAATTGTGAAAATTCTAATACTTTAAACCCACAAACTGGGCATGAGCCTATTTATCCATTAATACTCCCCCGCAGTCTGAGAGGCGAAATCGTGAAAACTCGGACTGAAGTAGTAAACTAGAAAAGAAAAATAACAAAACATTAACATAATAAAAACATAACTTTAGTCGACTGGTAACAAAACCATACCAATGATCCACTTTAGTCGACTGGTAACAAAACCGTACCAACGATCAACCTTTGTCGACTGGTAACAAAACCGTATCAACGATCGATTTTAGTAGACTGGTAACAAAGCAGTACCAACGATCGAAAAAAAATTAAACAAAACTATAACTACTCTTTTTTCTTAATTAGTAAACTAGAAAAGAAAAACAAAACAAAACATTATTCCAAATCAGCCAAAATACCAAAAGCCCTGATCAAGCTATTTTTGGTTTCTTCATCCCACCAATCATTAAATTATCATCAAATTCATCATCACTTGATTCATCCATGATCTTTCTTTTCTTTGGTTGCACAGATGGAGCTTTAAATGACGGTGCTTTCTTCTTCTTTTTGGAAACAGTAGACTTTATTTTATTTTATGGATCAATGTATTTGATAATTGAAGGTTTTTGAGGTTAAAGATTTGGTACGGTATAGAGAAAAAAATTAGGGTTTGACGGGGTAACATAGAAGAGGCAGCTCACCTTATCCACCTAGGTATGGGGAACAGATTCGCACCAATACCATGTTGAATGATAAAAACCCATAGGTATAATTTTATTAATGATCGTTATTTATAATGGTGAAAACCCTAATACCCTAAACCCACAAACCGGGCTTGGGCCAATTTATCCACTAATAT
>BQNB010008996.1:60772-88142 GCA_026074375.1 Tanacetum coccineum
ATGTAGTCATATCAATTTCAGCCAAACTCATGTTCTTCGTGTAACAATTCAGAATCAAGAATAAACAAATTCAATTTCAATTACTATGGAAGGAAAAGAGAGGTTTTGCTTTGATTTGTCTAAGTGTTGGTGATGTATGTGTTAGTTGCTAGTTATGTGTATGTATATAAGATGCATACTTGGTCAAGGAACATATAGCATGTCCTAGGGATGGCCAAGGTATGGTAGGCATGGCTCTTGGTCAAAGTAAGGTAGGCATTATCTTGCCATAATGAGGTAGGGCATGAATTTGACCAAGATGAAAGTATAATGCCATTTTTCATGTTTATCTTTGTACATGTTGTATTATTTTCGGCAAATGTAAGGTATACATTATATATTTATGTAATTTTTATGTATTAGGTATAAAAGTGGGTATTTGTTGAAGCGTAGAAAAGTTTTTGTGGTTCCGGGAGCGCCTAAACGCAATTTATCGCGAAACGTATACACTTTACGTATCTGCTAAAAATAGAAAAAAACAAAGTTAATAATTATCCTCAAAATAATTATATAACCCTTTCTTGATGTAAACATTTAATTGTTTGATGCCCGTTTACATTGAACGCTAATTTTTAGCTTACGCGATTTAGCTTAACATTTACGATTTAAAGCAAACGCGTACAATACAAAAGGTACATTGCGGATTTATCGACATCGTCAATGACTTGAAAACACAGGGTGTTATAACAAGGCTCAGCTAACCGGGGGAGACTATAACACCTCGTGTTTTAGGACAATGTACGACGTTGATAAGTCACTAATTATTTTTTTTGTATTGTACGCGTTTGTTTTTAATGGAAATCGTTAAGTTAAATCGCGTAAGCAAGAAATAATCAGTTAACGTAAACGGGCATCAAGCAAATTATTGTTTACGTCAAACAAGGGTTAAGTAATTATTTTGAGAATAATTATTAACGTTTCACAAGTTATTTTATCGGATACGTGAAAGCGTTTACGTTTCGCGATAAATGACAATTAGGTTTTCCCGGAAACCCTAAAAATTTACGTACGCTTCAACAAATACCTACGTTTATATACAATGATCGAAGTTTATAAAACTTTATGCATATGTATATATTTATACACATCTCATATGATTATACAAGATAACAAATACTTTACAAAATACCAAGACTTTACAAAGTAAACTTTTATATAAAAACTACACTTTACTTTTAATTAAAAGTTTTACTTATAATCACAAAAATCGGGATTAAAACGAATAAGTTATTACGATTACAAGTTGACCTAACAAAAACCAAAAAAACGACAAACAAGCGTCTTGTAACATAAAAACCACTATCATCGTAGAAATATCAAAACTTGAAAATGTAATATTTGATCACTCGTCTTAGCTACTACGAAGACTGGACGTGAAAAAACGCGAGCAACGGCCTTAAAACGACCAAATTAGGTCATTTTACGAAAAGTCTATTTAATAAATGTTTCACTTTATAAATACTAATTTTACTAAAAAGATTAGTCGGTGAATTATGCTAATAGAAAATTACGTGGATATCAAAGTGCTATATATACTAGGGATGTTACTCATAAATGAGGCCTTTTCGGATGGCGTATCAAACGAGATGTTGGATGTTATGATTTAAAGTGTCCTAACCTCCTCGTAAACGTCATGTCATGACCTCATAAATTATGATAGCCTGAACGATAGTATGTTTAACAACTAAAGATTTATATTAATGTTATTAATATAAGTACTCGGTACTTATACGACTATATTAAAATAGGTGCATTCAGGGAATAATCGTGAGCAGCAAAAATGTAGGGGCCCCCACTTGAAATAAATTATCAAACCACCCCACATGAGTGAGTTTCATAGCCCCACACTTCTTTTACAGTTTTTAACTGATTTACTATTATTTGGGGTGTAACACGCTTTTGTTTTACAAATTGGACGCAAGTAGATATTTTGCATTGATTACATGTTTGCCTAAGTAGCGATAACCCAAGTTAAGCCCATTATTCATGAACTGTCAATTGCAACGTGTAGTTGCGGAATACATTATGTGACGCGAATGTTATTTAATAGATCTATTTGGGAAATGCCTCCCCCGTTTTCGGGTGAATAGCATAATCACCAGGAACGAACGTTATAGCAGTCGAATCAGGGATGTTTCTGGTTAGAAACATCATTACCGGGCTGAGTAGAGCAAAATTTTTCGAACAAGACTGGTCGAGCTACAGTGTCATGGAGCTAGTGTAAATGTAATCTGGTTTTGTGAAAGTTATTCATATGTTTTGTAAACATCACGGGAAAGTCTTGCGGTCCTGCATATTTAAATACATAAAAACCCTATGATTCAAAACATTTTAGTTGACCGTTTAAGCAATGTTTTGGGGGGCGCAGGCGGTCCATAGGCACACGCAGTGCCAAGGATGCACTGGGTTACGTTTTGGATTGCATCTTTAAAGACTTTGAAATCATATTATTGGTGACTCCAAGTCCTCTATTTTGTAATATAAACAAGGAACAAAAGAAGCTATAAGCTTTTGTAATATGTTCTATTAATTAAATCCAATGTATCAATTTAAACAACTATTTGTGTCGTTCTTATATAATCTTGTGTTGTTGAACTGACGTAACACGTTTTTCCCCCGGATCCTTATTCCACAACCAACAAACATCAAACACAAAACAAATATCCAATCCAAAAACACACAAAAACCACACACCAAACACCAACCAGACCAAAACAAAACCCACCACATCCAAAAACCACAAAAACACAAAACCACAAAAGTCAAGACAACCCACACCATTCCAAAAAGCAACCAAAACCAAAATCACAACAAATGACCCAAAAAAAAACAAGACAAGCCAAAAAAACAAGAAATCACCAAAAACCATCCAATCACAAGCCCAACCAACACTCCAACACAAACCAAAAAAATCCAGACCACAACTCTAACACAAAACAAAGAAAACCCACCAAAAAACAACACAAATCCAAAAAAACATCCCAAAACAGACACAACAACTGGCCACAACACCAAAAAGACAAAAACAACACAAAAAAAAAACTAACACCACTCACAAAAACCAAAAACCACACAAAAAAAAAAACACAAACAAAATCCACAATCCACATCCAAAAAACAAAACAAACAACAACCGCCACCCAACACACAAACACCAAACTCAACAAATCAAACGACACAACCCTAACCCAACTCCCCCCCCCCCCACTCACAAAAGCAACACCACCACACTCCACACCACCAGACCACCATCAAAATAACAAACACCCAAAAACCCATCTAACAACCACAAGTATAAGACCACGCTCCAGCGCCGCAACACCCACACCTACAAACAACCCCCCCCCCCCCCCCCCCCCCCCAGCACCACCCACCGCCCCTCCACCCAACCCCCCCCCCCTCCCCCCACACCAACACCCTCCAACCCCCCCAAACCCCCCCCACCCCCACCCCCACGCCCCACCCCCCCCCCCCCCCCACCCCACCCACCCCCCCCGCACCCAACCCACAACACACATCCCCAACCCCAACAGAAAAACCCACAAACCACCACCCACCCCCACCCTACCACCCACCCACCCCACCCCAAAAACAATCATCAACCCCCCAACCTCCCACCACCACCTCAGCAACAACCCCCAAACAAACCAACAACACACCCCACCACCAACCCTCCCATCCCATAACAATCCACACAACAAAACAACAACTAACAAACCCATAAAACCCCACCACAAAACAAACACCAAGCCACAACAAAAAAAAACCAAAAACCACACACCACCCTTCCACAAACACCACACAACACCGCCACACCCCACCCTAAAACCCACACAACACCACACCCACCAATCACCAACCCACAACAACTACACACACCCACCAATACACTCCACACAAACCCCACTAACAACACCACCCACCAAACATACCACAACACACACCCAACAAACAACAAGACCACCCCCAATAGACAAAACCCAACTACAAACACGCAAGAAAACCAAACTTCCACACACACACCAACACACAACACCAACAAAAGAACACAACACCCCACCCACCACCAACACAAACACAACCCCACATAAATAACCCCCCCACACCCACCCCCACCCCCCCCCACCCCCCCTCCCCCCACAACCGCCCCCGACCCCCACCCCCATCCCGGCACGCCCTCCAGCCACCCACCACCCCCCCCCCACACCCCATCCCCCCCCCCCCCCCCCACCCCTACACCACCCCACTCACCCACCCCACCACCACCACCGCCACCACACACCCATGCCCTCCAATCCACCCATAACACTAACCAACAAACTAAAACCACACAAACAAACACTCATCCACCCAAACCCCCCCAACCACCGCACACCACCCCACCCAGTCAAGACCCCGCAAACCCCAACCATCCAAACCCACCACACACCCAAAACACCAAGCCAACATAACCCACATAGCCATCCCCAAAAAAAATAAACCCAAAACAAAACAACACACAACCACCCATCCACACACAACACAATTCCACACCCCCATCCATAACCCCATCCAACACAACACACCAAAACCAAACAAAAACAAAAAAAAAAAAAAACCCACTAAAGATCACCCAACCACAGCACACAAAAACACCCAAGAACACCATCCACAACAAACCAAAAACAAAAACACACACAAAAACTAATCAATACCAAGACCAAACAAACTCAAACACAACACCATCCACCAAAGCACCATCTCCAAAAACACAGAAACAACAAAAACAACAACAAACACAATAGCGCCCAACAAACAAACAACCAAAAACAAACATCAACTCCATACAACCCAGACCCCCCCCCTCCCACCCCCCACGCCCTACCCACCTCCCCCAAACCCCACACCCACCTTCCCCCAACTCTCCACCAACAAACCCTCAACAACTCACAAACCCACTCACACCAACACCTCCACAGCCATACACACCCCAACAAACACAAACCAACAACCCAAAACCACACAATCATCCCCACAACCCCCGCCCCCACCCACAAAACCACCAACAGATCCAACACAACCCCCCCACCCACCCATACACACACACACCCCCACACCCACCCATCCTCTCTCCAAAACACCACACATCAACAACAGCAAGCACACCAACACAATCCTAACAACCCCACAACCCCAAACTCCAAGCACACCAACAAACCATCAAACAACACACAACATCAACAAATCACAACCAAAACATCCAAAGCAAAACCACAAACACCCAAAACCAAACAACACCACAAAAAAGACCAACACAACAAAACACCATCAACCAAACTGACCACCCGACCCCAACCACCCCAGCACCAACACACACCACAAACAATACACCCCACATACACAACGAGTCACACACCAAAGGCCCCACACCAAAAGTCACAACAAACAACAAACCACAAAACCCCTACACACCACATCAGCACACAGACCACCAGGCCGACACACATCCAACTCAACCTCCACACCACACAACAACAACAAATCCAAACCGTTACACACAAAAAACAACACCAACAAAAACAGACAATATCCAATCCACAACAACATAGAAAGAGACACCAACATCAAACTGACACCAAAACAAGACAATCATCCACAAGTCACTAGATTGGGGTGATATGATATCCACACACCACACACATCCCCGCCAACACCTGATCCCCTCACCCTCCCCCCCCCCCCCACCCCCTCCCAGACCCCCCCCCACCCCCCCTCCCCCATCCCCCGTCCCACCCCCCCACCCCCCCCACCCTACCCCACCGCAGTCCACCACCGCAACCACCCCCCACACCCACATCACCCCCACCCAAACCCCACCCCCCCCCCCTACCACCACCACCCCAACCACCCCCCCCCCCTCCCCCCCCCCCCCCCTCTCCCCCCCTTCACCCCCCCAGCCCCCCCCCCCCCCCCCCCCCCCGCCCCCCCCCGCCCCCCCCCGCCCCCCCCCCCACCCCCCCCCCCATCCCCCCCCCCCCCCTCCGACCCTCCCCCTCCAACGCCCACCTCCCCCAACCCACCCCCACCCCCCACAACAAACACCCCCCATCCCAACTCACAATAAAAACAAAAACCTAACAACACCAACACCTACACAACACACCACCATCCCAAACCAACAAACTACATACAACCCCGCATCACAAAAACAATAATACCACAACCCAACACACATCCCCATAAAAACTCCCCAAAACCCCCCATCACTAACAAAAGAACTCGACAATGTCATAAAAACACCACAGGCACATCCAGATAAAAAAAACAAAACAAAACAACATACCACAATCACAAACCACCCCATCACAGACAAAAAAACAACCCCAAAAAAGCCAACAAAAGCCCAGACCACCACTACATCCACAGCACATCATATCAAAACCCAACACCACCCCAAAAACACCAAAACCAAAAACCAAAAAAACCACAACACCACCAACCAACCAAAAAAAAACAAACAACCAAACCTCACCACCAAACAACACACAAAAGACAAAAACCCCAACCAAAACACATCCAACCACACACAAACAGCATCCAAAAACAATCCACACCACCAGAACACAACAGAAACCCCGCACAAAAAACACCCCCCCCAAACCACACTCCACCAAACTGCCCCCCACCCCCCCCCACCCGTCACACCACCCCCACCCCCCACCCCCCCACCACCACCCCCCACCCCCACCATCACCACACACAACCCCCAAAAATACCACCACCTACCCACAACAACACCCCACCAACCCAGCCCACACACACCACAAAACCACCCAGCTGTCCCACCCCCACAACACAAAGAAACACCACAACGATCCACACCACAAAACAAAAACCACGAACACCAACCAAGAATAGGGGGGCAGAGGGCGAGGGCGAGGGGGGCGGGAGGGGTAGTTACAGGGGTAGGTCGGGGGGGGGGGGAGCGGGGGGCCGGGTGTGACAGACCAACAAAATCCACCAAACACAACACCAAAAACAATACAAACAACCATCCAACAACAAAAAACGCCAAAAGAAAAAGAATCCCCCCCATACACAACACAACAAACAACACAAAGTACCAAACACAAAACACATCCACCACACATCCACAACAAAGACCAACACAAAAACACATAAATCACAAACACACCAAACACCAGCCCACAAAAACAGCAACACATCACAACAAAAACTCAATCCAACAACACACAACAACACAACAAAAATCACAGCAGCCCTCCCCCACTCCAACACCATCCATCCACAATCCACCTCTTCCACACACACCCCAAAAAACAAAACCTACATAGGGGGTGGGGGTGTGACTTGTGTTAATATTGGTTCACGGAGTTATTATCTCGGGCACAAGATCTAGTTAGCCAGGATTATACAGCTGGTCACAACAGTTTTTAAAGGGACTGGAGTTGACAAGGGAGGTCTTTAGGTGTGTCACAAGCTCACACATGGTGACACGTAGATTCTCACCTCAATAAAACAAGAGAAAACAACAATAAAACCACAATTCCAACGGCACGAACCCTCACACTTGTGAGGCGTAGTCTACACGTCTATGTTCCCACGGTCACCCAGAGCCAAGGTTAAGAGAATCAGGTCAAAATGTTTTTTTGCTGGACTATAACCGATTTCAAACAATGTGCATTCATAAAAAGGGTTATTTATGAGGACACACTAGCTGTTGCATTAGTAGGACATAGAATCAATCATATATAATATTACGGTGGAAATAGAATATATTTACGTATATATAATAAGAGCCTTAATATAATATACTCTTATAAAAGTATTTCTTTGGTCACAGTGCGATGTGAAAACTTATTTTTGATGCATAATGTTATGTTACGTTAATGATTAGATTGAAATCTAATGGGTATTATGTTTCTTTGATTTAGAAAATGAACAACAAGAGGAAGGCCCACGAGGATAAACCCAGATACAACACCAACACCAGTCACACCAGCTCCAAATGCAACAACCACAACTGTTACTGAGCACAACTTCATGGCCTTAAATAGATCAAGGAGTATGTGTGTTGCAATGGCTGAAGCAGAAGCAAGTCAGGTGGTTAGGAATGGCTACAAAAGCAATGGTTCAGGACCTAGGCAGCACAAACTGCTCGCTAATGCCTCTTACTCTGAAACTTGAAATGCAAACCTTTGACTTTCAAAGGCACTGAGGGAGTCGTCGACTCACTTAATGGTTTCAGAAAATGGAATCTTGTATACAATAAGCAATTGCCCACAGCTAGTCAAGTCCAATTCCGAGCGACTTGCACTCTGTAAGACGATGCCTTACATGGTGGACATCCCATGTTAAGACCACCACTCCAGAATACTCGCCATGCCATGGGCACACTGACAGAAAATGATGACGTTAAATCTTGCCCGAGGGGTGAGATCACGAAGATTGAAACTGAAATGTAGGACCCATAAGATTAAGGGCATCGTGAAGTGGTGGCTATAATCGACGGTTTCTAGCAAGTAGCCTTGATGTGTTTCAGCAATGTATCCAGAAGAGGTAGACAAGATTGAAAAGGATATATGGTGATTGCCCGATTTGTACTTGGCAGTGTAAAAGCATCAAAGTCAAAGACCATGCAAGAAGTGATTGAGTTACGACTGAATGATGAAAGGACAAGCCCCATGCCTATGCCTGAACGTCAGGCAGAAAGGAAAAGGAAGTATGATGATCTTCCCCAGAACAATCAAAACCAGCAACAGAAGAATATGAGGCAGTACACAGGTCAGGCCTATGGCTGGCAGGCAAATAGTGACAAAAGCCTTACCAAGGGTCTAAGCCTCTATGTTCCAAGTGTAATTGCCATCATGAAGCAGGTCCTTGTCCACCTAGGTGCAGTAACTCATAGGGTTCCATCTTGGCCAGGACTGTAGGATACGACCTGCTATCAACAACACAACAACCGTAACACAACAACAACAACAACAACAACTACCGTAACAACACAATAATCAAGAGCATGGTCGCTTTGAGTGCGAGCTCAGGCCACTTTAAAAGAGAACTGCCCGCAACTGAACAACAAATGATCGTGGTAATCAAGCTGTGGTGGGGAATAACAGGCTCCAGCGAAGTGTATGCCGTTTGGAAATTCGGGGGGCAAACCCAGACAACGTCGTGCGGGGTCGTTCCTTCTAAACCAACCGTTATGCTTACATCATATTGATACTGTGCCGATAGGAGTTTCGGGTATCTGCTGCATTTAGTACTTTCTTGTACAACATCCCCAAAAACACTAGATCATGAGTTATAACGTTGAGTTAGGCCGACGGTAGGAAATTGGAGTAAATACTATAATTGATAGGTGATGTACGTTAAACTATTTTAAACCATCCGTTCAACATCACCTAATGCCGTTAGAGATGGGTAGTTTCGACGCATAATAGGCATGGATGGTTGTCAAAATACAGTGACCGATTATCGCTGTGCTAAGAAGATTGTTTCGTATCCCTCCGTGAACGAAAATACCTAATCGTCGCGGTGACGGATGTATGAAGGACACAGAACGCGCCTAAACGTCATCTCGTGAACCAAGGTTCAAAAGTATCAGCTAAAAGGATCTCACGTCTTTTTTGGCACATGTGTACTAACAAAAGGGAGATTGAAGACAAGTCAGAGAAGAATGACTTTGAGGACGTACCGATAGTTAAAGATTTTCCTGATCGTATTTCCTGAGGATTTGTCCGGGTCTTCCTCAAAACTCGACAAGTGGAATTTTCACATCGATCTAGTACCTGGTGCTGCACCTGGAATAGCAAGGTCAACATAACGATTGCCCCCACAGAAATGAAAGAATTGGCGGATCCAACTATAAGACTTTCCGACAAAGGCTGTTATAAGACCAGTTACGCACCAAGGGGAGCTACCATTCTATTCGTTCAGAAGAAAGATGGATCTTACTGATGTGCATAGATTACTCGAGAACTAAACAAACTAACGTGTGAACGGAACCGTTATCCTCTACCAAGGATTGATGACTATTAGATCAACTCAAGGGTTGAGTGTCTACTCGAAGAATCGACCGAAGGTCAGGTATTACCAACTTGAGGGTGTTCGAAGAAGAAGACATCTCGAAGACTGCCTTCAAGAACACGATATAAGGACATTATGAATTCCCAAGTTATGCCGTTTGGTTTTGACCAACGCACCTGCATGTGTGTATGAGGACGCTCATGAATCCGAGTGTGCAAACCTTAATCTTGGAAAATTCGTAATGTCTTTTGACGATAGTTTTGATCTATATCCAAGGAACCAAGCAAGACACGAAGAGCAGCTGAAGATAATATTGGAGTTTGTTGAAGAAAGAGGAGTATGTATGCAAATTTTCAAGAGTGAATTTTGGATTCCCAAAGTAAAGGTCCTCGTCACGTGATTATAATACAGTGATTCATGTGGATCCAGCCAAGATCGAATCCGTTAAAGATTGGGCATCTCCTAAGACACCAACGGAGATTCGTTAGTTTTTAGGTCTTGCTGGGTATTATCGACGATTCATTGAAGGGTTTTCAAAAATCGCCAAACCAATGACCAAGCTCACTCAGAAGAAGGTCAAGTTTGAGTGGGGTGACAAACAAGAAGCAACGTTTCCAGTTATTGAAGCAGAAGTTGTGTAGTGCACCAATTCTGGCTTTACCCGAAGGAAGCGAAGATTTTATCGTATACTGCGATGCTTCGATCAAGGGTTTGGGCGCTGTGTTGATGCAAAGGGAAAAGGTTATTTCTTATGCATCACGCCAGTTAAAGATCCATGAGAAGAACTATACTACTCATGATCTGGAACTTGGAGCCCAGTATCTTCGCGTCCTGAAGATTTTGTAGAGCACTACTGTATGGAACCATAGTGTACAGTGTTCACTGATCATAAAGCTTACAACATATTCTTATCAGAAGGAACTGAATCAAGAGACAACGCCGATGGGTTAAGTTTGCAATAGTGATTACGATTGCGAATCGTATCACCTAGGGGAAAGCAAATGTTCCGTTGCTGATCTTTGACAAAAGGAACGAAACCACCGTTAAGAGTTCGACTTTAGTCATGACTATATAAGTTGGATCTTCCTAAGCAATCTGAATGCTCATACTGAACGCGAAAACCAAAAAACATCAAGAGTAGGATGTTTGGAGGTATGTGATTGTGAAAATGCCAAATTTCCAGAGCAATAAGGAGGAAAAGTTGTAACCTAGTACGGATGGAACCCAATGCCATCAATGGCAGAGTTGGTTACCTTGTATGGTGATTTGCGGACTGTAGATACATGCACAGAGTCCCACAAATCCACAGAATTCTATCCATCCAGTTTTGAGAAAATGTATCCAGACTTAAAGAAGCTATATAGGTGGCCCAATATGACACCAACATCGCCACCTATGTTTATAGCAAGTGCTTGACCTGTGCTAAGGTCAAGGCCGAACATCAGAGACAATCGGGTTTGTTGGTACAACCCGAGATGCCTCAATGGAAGTGGGACAATATCACGATGGATTTTGTCACGAAGCTTCCTAAGTCATCACAAGGGTACGATACCATTTGGGTGATCGTTGACCGACTTACAAAGTCTGCAATTTTTATACCCATGAGGGAAACTGACCCCCTGGAGAAACTGGCAAGAATGTACCTAAAGGAAGTAGTAACGAGGCATGGAATACCGGTCTCGATTATTTGTGATCGTGACCCTAGGTTCGCATCAAATTTTTGGAGGTCACTTCAGAAAGCTTTGGGTACAAGTTTAGATATGAGTACGGCATATCATCCGCAAACTGACGGACAAAGCGAGAGAACCATTCAAACTCTCGAAGATATGCTTCGTGCTTGTGTGATCGACTTTGGAAATGGTGGGTTAAACTTTTCCATTGGTCCGAGTTTTTCATAACAATAACAGTTTATCTAGCTAGCATTAAGGCTGCACCCTTAGAGGCACGTTTAAGTAGAAATGTCGTTCGCCAGTTTGTTGGGCTGAGTTGGAGACAGTTCAACTCACCTGTTTTTCCAGAGATAGTACAAGATACGACTGAGAAACATCAATCAAGTTAAGCAAAGGGATGCAAGCCGCTCGTGATAGGCAAAAGAGCTACGTAGATTTGAAGCGTTAAGCCGATGAGTTTGAGGTTGGAGGATAAAGTGAGCTCAAGTGTTTCGCCTTGAGGAAAGGAATAGTTACGTTTTGCAAACGCGGAAGTAACTCCCAGGTTTTTTGGACCCTCAAGTAATAAAAAGGGTTGTGAGACGTTGCCTACAAGCACGAGTTCCTGAGGCGCTGAGCAAGTTCTTAATACCTTTCAGTGATCCAACTTAAAGAAGTGTCCATGCCGACGAACCCTTAGCCGTTCCGTTGATGGACTCCTTTTGATGACAAGCCTCAGTTTTGTCGAGGAACCACTAGAGATCACAGAACGTGAAAGTTAAAACGTTTGAAGCAAAGCCGTATCCATTAGTCAAGTTCGCTGCAACTCCAAGAGAGGTCCAGATCTTACATGGGAACGTTCGAAGATCAATTCGGAAGAAATACCCTCATCTATTCCCAAAGACCGGGCCCGTCATCAAGTGCTGCGTCTTAAAAGCCTTGAGTACAAGGCTCAACTAAACCAGGGGGAGACCTATAACAACCCGTGGTTTAGGACAATGTACACGTTGATAAAGTCTGCTATTTAATCTTTTATGTATTGGTACGTGTATTTTGTTTTAATGAAATCGTTAAGTTAAATGCGCTAAGCGAGAAATAATCAGTTAACCGTAAACGGGCCATCAGCAAATTATTGTTTATCGTCAAACAAGGGTTATGTTAATTATTTTGGGAACTTATTTAAAAACATTAACACCGAGTTACTTTATCGGATACGTGAAAGTGTTTACATTTCGCGATAAATGACAATTAGGTTTTCCCGGAACCCTAAAAATTAACGTACGCTTCAATAAATACCTACGTTTATATACAATGATCAAAGTTTATAAAAGTAATTTTATAAACTATGAACTATGTAAAAGATACTATCCATCAGCGGGACCCAACTTTAATAAATATAATACATCTTTTTAAATAACAAAGACGTACTCGCTAACATCACTAAAATCGGGATTAAAAAGCGAATAAGTTTAATACGAATAACAGTTTAGCGCTAATATAACCCAACAAACGACAAACAAGCTATCGTGAACAGTAAAAACACTATCCACTCACAAATATCAAAAACTGAAAATATAATATTTTGATCACTGCACTACTACGAAGACGTGGACGTAAGAAACGCGAGCAACGGGCTTAAAACGACCAAATTAGGTCATTTTTACGAAAAGTATATTTATAAACGTTTTCACTTTATAAATATTATTTTACTAAAACGATTAGTCGGTGATTATGCTATATAGAATATTACGTGGTTATCAAAGTGCTATAATACTAGGGAGTTTCATAATGAGGCCTCTTCGGATGGCGTATCGACGAGTTGTTGGATTTACGATTTAAAGTGTCCTAACTCCTCGTACGTCATGTCATGACCTCTTAAATTATGATAGCCCGAACGATAGTACGATGTAACAACTATAAGATTATATTATGTTATTAATATAAGTACTCGGTACTTATACGACCTATATTTAATTAGGTTGCATTCGGGAATAATCGTGAAGCATTCCCACACTTGATATAAATTATCAAACCACTCACTTGAGGTGAGTTCATAGCCCCACACTTTTTACAGTTTTACTGATTTACTATTATTTGGGGTGGAAACAAGCTTTGTTTTACAAATTGGACGCAAGTGGATATTTTGCATTGATTACATGTTTGCCTAAGTAGCGATAACCCAAGTTAAGCCCATTATCATGAACTGTCAATTGCATAGTTGTAGTTGGGAATTACATTATGTGAGCGCGAATGTTATTTAATAGATCTATTTGGGAAACGACCTCCCCGTTCGGGTGACTAGCTATCACCGGGAACGAACGTTATAGCATGTCGAATCAGGGATGTTTCGGGTATAAACATCTATTCAGGGCTGAGTAGCAATATTATGAGCGAACAAGACTGTCGATCTTCATGTCATGAGCTTAAGAGTAAATGGTATCAGGTTTTGTGATAGTTTGCATATTTGTAACATCACGGGAAAGTCTTGCGGTCCTGCATAATTTAAATACATAAACCTATGAATTCACCAACATTTTTGTTGACGTTTTAAGCAATGTTTTCAGGAGGTCAATAGGCACGAGGTGCCAAGGATGCATTGGGTTACGTTTTGGATTGCACGCTTAAAGACTTTTATATCATATTTTAGGAAATCTATGTCATCTTTTGTAATATTAAACAAGGAACAAGTGAAGCTATAAGCTTTTGTAATATGTCTTTTAATTAAATCCAATGTATCAATTTAAACGAAGTTTTGTGTCGTTCTTATATATATCTTGTGCTGTTGATCTTGAAGTAACACGTCCCGGATCCTTATTCCGCTGCGACCCTATTTGGGGGTGTTACAGCTGTGGACAAGTATTGTGGGTTCAAAATCAATTGCTGGACTATGGTTTCAATTTCATGAATACTAAAATCCACATTGATAATGAAAGCACAATCTGCATTGTGAAGAACCCAGTATATCATTCTAAGACAAAGCACATCGAGATTCGTCACCACTTCATAAGAGATTGTTATGAGAAGAAGCTCATAAGTGTGGAGAAAATTCACACCGACTTAAATGTAGCTGACTTGTTGACCAAACCTTTTGATGGACCACGGTTTAATTACTTGGTGGTTAGCATTGGTATGATCAACCCATAGCAACATTTAAGGGGAGGCTTAGTTGTATAGTTTGTTTAATTCTGGTAGCTACGTAGTCTTAATACTGTTAGTTAAATTTACATTAATACTGGTAGTTATGTCATATTAATACTGGTAGTTTAGCAGTATTAAGTCGGGTAGTTAGTTTTTGATTAATTTCTGTCTAAAATTTCGTGTAGTAATGGTTTTCCTTTAGTTTTTAAGACTAAGCATTGTCAAGCATAGCATGGATGTGAAGATGAAAGGCAGGAGTAACAAGGTTTCAAGTTTTTGTAAATTCTTAGTACATACTTAATTCTGGTTGAAAAAGAATTCATTCGGGTTGACTCTTAATTAATTCTGATTGACCAAAATTTAAGTCAGTAAAGTAGTAATTTTATTCTGGGGTTTAATTTTAATGCAGATGCGGGAAAATTTTACTTTTTATCTGTTTTATCACTGTATTAAATTTACCGTTAGAGATTTTTACGGCTCAATACGTTCCTCAGAGAAGCTATATATAGATAGAGTTTGATTTCTCTCTCATACTTAATCTTTTTATTGCTATCTCCTTTTTACAAAGTAAAACTCTTCTTTAATTTCATAACGAAAATAGTCAAGCGTCCTGTTACCAGCATCTACAATTTCCCTCGCATCAAAACCCAAGTATATTAATACGATTGTCCAATGGCTCAATTAAAGTATTGTGACAAACACAATCAAGTGGGGTTTTTGCGCAAGCCTGATGAAAGTGCAGGGTTTGCTGAGATAGTGGATTTTCTTCGAGGTTCCAACCTCAGGTATGCCTTAACTACTAATCCAACTATCTATGATTCTCTTGTAAAACAGTTTTGGCAGACTGCTACTACCAATACTCACGCTAATGGGACTCTAGAAATAAAGGCAACCATTGATACCATAGGATACACAATCACTGAGGCGTCTATTCGCGATTCACTTCAATTAGATGACGCCACAGGAATTACAATGTTGCCAAATGATGAACTTTTTGAGGGAATGGGGCAAATAGGGTATCCTACTGATGGAACCTTCACTTTTTGGAAAAGTTTTTTCACACCCCAATGGAGATATTTAGTCCACCATCTTTTACACTGTATAAGCTCTAAAAGTGGTGGATGGGATCAATTCGGTAGCAATATTGCTACTGCTTTGATCTGTCTATCCACTGGTAGAGTTTATAATTTTTCAAAACTTATTTTTGATGGTATGGTGGCAAATTTGAGAAGCAAGACAAAGTTTTTGATGTATCCTCGTTTTCTGCAAATGTTTTTGAACATCCAAACGGAAAACAAACACCTTTATCTAGCTGTGAGCCTGACCAAAAAGATTTTTGGGAATATGAAAAGGGGTTTTCGAGGGGCACCAAGACCTTTATTGCCTGCTATGTTACTTGTTGCCACTAACCCAAATGCAGGTCAAGAACATGATGCTGTGGCTCAATCCCAACCATCATCATCCACTCCTCTAGTACCATCTACATCATCACCTCAAGTACAACCTACACCACCACCTATACCTATATCTACACCTACACCTACACCAATTCCTGACACTGAACCTACACCATTTGAGCACATCTATGAGGAGCCATCTCCTGTCCACCAACACTTCTCACCACCACAAGAACAGGCTCCAAGTCAAATGCCTATGGATGATTTACTTCAAGCAGTTCCTAAGTTGATATCAAGAATTGACAGCCTGGAAACGGATCCTCCAAAAACACCAAGTCTACCATGGGAAAATGCTATTGTGAAGTTAGCAAGAAAGTGAAGACGTTGGAAG
Organism: Tanacetum coccineum; assembly: GCA_026074375.1. Taxonomy (NCBI): domain Eukaryota; kingdom Viridiplantae; phylum Streptophyta; class Magnoliopsida; order Asterales; family Asteraceae; genus Tanacetum; species Tanacetum coccineum. The sequence goes on from BQNB010008996.1 coordinate 77,416, forward strand.
GGTTTTATGAAAAGGATAATTTGGTTTTATCATACTTCTGAAGAGGAAGAACCTGAGGTTCATGGGAGGAGAATAGTCAAATGATCTTCTAGATTCTTCAGTAAGGGGGCAAGGATTGGTTTACTCCTCCTACAACAAAATAAATACTTCAGGGGAGGAACAATGGAAGAAATAAAGTCCAAATACTCTGAAGCAGCCAAAACTACTCCAAGGTTGCCTCTATAAAGCCAAGGTCTATTGACAAGGGAAGGAGATACAAGAGGAGAAAAGAGGCTAAGGGAAAGAAGGTAGCCTCAAGTTTGGATTTTCAAGAAGAAATTGATGTTGGTGCTGAACAAGTTAATACTGCTGAAGGACTTAATACTGGCAGTATTAAACTTAGTACTGCTAGTGAACAACTTAATACTGGCAGTATTAAACTTAGTACTGCTAGTGAACAACTTAGTACTGGCAGTGAACAAGTTAGTACTGTTGATGCTAAGAAGTCTACTCCTTCTCAAGATAAAGGACAAAGAGAAGGAAAAGCCCTAGCTCCAGGAAGACACTCCTAAAAGTCAAAAGACCAAATTCTACAAAGGAAGCTAGCCTTGCTGAAGCCAATCAGATTTATTTCCTTACAGAAAGAAGAGGAGGCTAAACAAATACACTTGGATTCACTCTTAGCTCAAAGAATTGCAGAAGAAGAAGAGTTAAATGAGCAACAGAAGAAAAGAAAAGCTCAAGTTCAGTTTGAAGCTCAGCATTACACAAATGAAGATTGGGATTTAATTAGAGCAAAGATTGAAGCTAATGCAGAGTTGTCAAAAAGCATGCTAGGAAGTGAATACTAGGAAAGAATTTTGCAAAGCAAATGGTTATCTTGTCAAACAAAGGAAGAAATATTTGCATGAGAGAAAGAGCTAGAGCTAAAAGAAATAAGCCCATGACCCAATCACAGCTAAAGACTTATATGATGAATTATTTGAAAAATCAGGGGACATGGAAGTTATCTCAGCTGAAGAATTTGAGTTTTGAAGAAGTCAAGGAAGAATTTGATAAGCTTGTAAAACAGGTTGAATCCTTTGCACCAATGAATTTTGAAGCCACTAAAGCTAGTTTGAAAAGATTTGGTGAAGAGCTTCAGACAAAGACTCCAAAAAGAATGAAAGATGATGAAGCAAAGGATGATGAGCCAACCAAGAAGTCTGGAAAAAGAAGAAAACAGATGGCAAGAAGAGGATTGCATACAGACATTGATAAGGATGATTCTGAAGATTCAGATGAAGTTGGTGAGCAAGAAGAGTCTACCACAGGTACTGAAACTCCAATTAATCCTGTTCCTGTAGCTATGAAAACACCTAGTGTAGCTACCTATAAGATTATTAAGCAAGGAGAAAAAGGAGTGTACCAAATAGTTAGGGAAGATGGAACAGATATAGTCTATATTAATTTTGGTGCTATGTTGAAATCTATATCTAGAGATGATCTCACTGAATTGTATAGGATTGTAATGAATAGATATGGGATGAATGGGCCAGAGGATAAGTTAGAGAAGGGATTTTGGAAATGTTTAAGAATTATGTTTGAAGAACCTCTTAGCACAGATTCTATATGGAGTGAATTAGGACAACAAAAGATTATAAGTTGGAGATATTATGATACCTGTAGGGTACATTGCTTGAACTTAGAATCCATGGAAGTGTATATGTTGTCTGAAAGAAAGTATCCTTTATCTGCTGAGGTATGTCAAACTATGTTAAAAATGAAGCTTTTGGATGGAAAGATGAATGAGGATTGCTATAGATTGTTGAAAATGATGGAAAAACAAGCTGGCATTAGAAAGTAGTGAAGTTTGTAAGGTTGAAAGCCTAGGATAGAAGATGAGAAGGATAACACTTGGTGGAGGTGCTATGCACTAACACAACAAATGGTTATCAGTTCACCATGTCTAACCAACATAAGGACTGGCTAGTCCAAGAGCAAACGGCTCTTGGTAAAGACTTCTCAAATCCGTTCTATGGTTGACAACTTGCAAATAAGTTGTATGGTCTTCAACTCACCATATCTGTCTAAGTGAAGAGTTGGCTAGCCCACAAGTTTATGGCTTGTGGTAAAGGCTGTGGAAAAACCATAACTAGTCCATAAGATTATGGCTTATGGTAAAGACAAATTGCAAATCCATATTAGATGGTTGACACTTTACCAAAAAGTGGATGGTATATCAACTCACCAAGTTTCATGTACAAAGAGTTGACATGGTTATCAATCCACCATGGAATTTACCTTTTCTAGGTGCCAAAGGATTGACTAGCCCTGAGCAAACGGCTACAGGTAAAGGCATATCAAATCCGTTGATGGCTGTAATGGTTTGCCAAAAACCATATGGTATTCAACTCACCAATGTTTCAAGTACTGAGAGTTGAAATGGTTTTCAGTTAACCATGGACATACACCTTTCTGGTGGCCAAAGGACTGACTACTCCAGAGTGAATGGCTAACTGGTAAAGAGACATCAAATCCATTTAAAATTTTCAATGATTCACCTCTCACAGGAGTTAACACACCTGGAAGTGATGAGAATAGACTGAAACTTTATGATTTGATGTACAAAATTGTCAAAATGTTAGTCTTAAAGTTAAGTCTTTAGTTTATAGTTAGTATTGAAGAAAGAGTTATACTGTTAGGATAAAGGTTAAGTCTGTAGAGCAAGTTAAGTCTGCCAGCATTAACATAAGTGTAACATATTAAAGTAATACTGTTTGACCAACAGAAGTCTTTAAAAATATAGTAATAGTTATCAATTAGCGTTAATCAAGGAAGAATAAGCATTATCTCTAACGCGTTTAGGGTTCCTTAATCTTAAAGGAACATAGAACATATTTAAACATATAGTGATTGAGATTTTTTACAATCAAATAGTAATATAATAGGCAAGTTTGATATTTGTTCTTGTTTCATCTTGGTATAAATATTGATTATTCCGCGCAATATTTGTATCACGTTATGTCTCTCATAGTATCTTTGGATTCATTCAAAGGACTATAAGTCGGTAAGGCTCATTGAGATCCTGTTTATAAGGACCTACATTATCATAAAGTAAAACATACTCTAAGTGTTTAACGCGTGTGCCCCGAATAGGCTCACATATTCTTAACGTACATCGTGCTATCCGACTACCATAACCCAACACTTGAGGCATCCGCTATGTAACATTGTTCGAGACTCGCATTCACATCTATTTTTTATCGTGTGTCCTTTTTGCAGGTATGGTGTAAGGTACAATCCTTTATTCAGGTAAAAGATATTGGTAACTCCTGGATAGAATTTGTGAACAAAATAAAGTCCATTGCTCATAAAAGATTGGCTTGAGTTGTGGCTAAAATTTTATTTAGGGCCAATCTATACCACATTTGGCAAGAAAGAAACAACAGGCTTTTCAAGAAGAAGGCACATCAAGTAGATCAAGTATTCGAGTTAATCTTCTCGTCAACTCGATTGAAAGTTAATGTCTCGCTCAATGATGAAGGACTCGACTCATGACCTATAAGAAAAGAATGGCACCTGATAGCAATAATTAGTATTTATATTTACTTGTTCGTATAACTAGGTATTACATGTAGTTTTTACATCATGCAGACCTTTTATATGCCATTGGCAACTGAACTCTCATTGCATTGATTTTTTTTAATAAAAATTTACTAGGGTAACTCTTCAAAAAAAATTTATGTATTGTAAAAAAATTATGTACCGACATTTCACGCTTGGCTAGTTAGCTTAAGGGCTGGTTTTTTTTAATTAAGGCTGCATTGTATAATGGCACAAAACTCACCTGACACGTCAGCGTCACATCAACTTTCTCTCTCCAACTTTAAAACTCACAAAACTCACCTTTCAACGTAATAAAGAGTCATCTTACCACTAAAACTCACATTTCATTAAAATACCAACTTTATATAAAATATACCCACTAAATACCCATACACACTCACACCCAATTAAAATACACTTAATAAAAATAGTGTGGTCCACCAAAATGAAACTCCACCTTGTGGTGATTACTCACACGAAGCACCAAAAAAAAATCACAAACTCACCTAAGAAACTTATCAAGTTTAAAGTGACTTTATGGCGGGTAACAACTCACCGGATTTTAACTCCACCGCGATGATTTACCATTATACCATCCAGCCTAAGTGCTGGTTGGATAATGTGTTTGACTTGATATAGGTCAATCAACTATTATATGATAAAGAGATTATGCATAATGTTCAATTAAATCTTTGAGGATTTTTTAATTAGACAAATGAGAGAGGCTTATTTTGTCACTACAAAAAATACAACACCTAATTGGATAGTAGAAATTAAAATGGAAACAATTTGTTCAAGCTAATCTAAATTTCATCCCACACAAATAAAGTATATAAGAACATGTGTCACTATTTGTTTAGAAAAAACTAAAAAATAAAGTAATTATTAAAACATTAGTTGTTAGATTGTAAATTAATTATATAAAAGTTAAGTAAACTTATTAGTTTTCATGTTTTTAATAACTTATTAATTTATCTAAAAGTAACCATACACTTTATATTCTGAAAAATTTATATATTTTTGTAAAAGAAATAAGATATATGGTGTTGTTATTTATAGATATTAGTTCTCGCGAACGCGCAAGGGACTATCCTTTCTATTGCTTTCCCTTTCTTTTAATTCTCTAATTAATTTTGAAATAAAAGTATGAGTTGTTGTGATATATAAATGAATACACGAGATTATATACGTGTGAATGACTTATGTTATTCCTCTTTATGAGATTAAGTTAAGATGTCTGAAATAATAAATTTTTCATTAAAAAACTTGTAAAAATACCTTCAATAACGACTCATGTTATTCCTCTTTACACGTTTTTCTCACGCGTATACGGGTTTAAAAATTAAATACAGCTTGATAGCGTATCAACATTAATGGCCCAAGCTCATTAATAACACGCTCGGATCAAGCCCAAAACAACAGCCCATCAGCTAATCACCTGATGGTGCCTCATATACAAACTCAGGCCACAAATGGCCTAGTAACTTACCCCATACACATGACTGCTCATGTAGGGGACATTGTCACCAATTGTCACTAACAGTTAATGGAGGTTACCATCGGACACCTGAGCAAGGGGTGCCAACCAACACTAATATACGAGCCAAGAAAATGGTCACACACCTGTCCTCCTATCTATGCTCTCAGAAATTATTCAACGTGTGGCCTTCCCTAATCGTTGATCACTCCTAAAGGTTTTATCTGCTAAACTCTAATGCTATCCCTTAATAGAAACTTTCAATAACTGTTTTGGAAGTTAAGTTCATTCACTTAGCACCAAACCGTTACACATAGTAACTCCCACACAACACAAAGATGGTTTGTTCAAGTGTTACCCAAGCTTTATGATCCTTATCATACCATCAGGGCCTTATCATTCAGCACGGGAAACCAAGCAACACAACCATCCTAAATCCTTTCTTAAACATATTTTATATGACATACGTAAACATGGCGCCATCCGTTAGAGACATCATAAAAACAACTACAAATTTTAAGCTTTTTGACACTTTTTGTGGCAAAAAAGCCTCAGAACACCACTTTCTTTCCTTCTTTCACTCAGTTTCTTAACAAAAAATAACCGTGAGAAAGCCCCTCAACTGCATACAACACCTCCCATGACGAGCACCAAGCTCCAGACCTAATTTTAAGTACATAAACCACCTCAAGAAGTCAAAGGCTCGATAACTCATGGGTCCCAGGAAACGTATTAGAAAAGCAACCTCCACGGTTCGGTTAAATAAAAGGTCATATGGCCTCCAGGTTAAATAGAAGCAATCAAAGCTTCATTCAGGCAACGCCGACTACTTTGGCTTGCTTAAAATACTAGAAACAAAAAGGTTGACTTATTTTTAATTAACACAAACCAACTATCTACTTTTTTATCGCATTCCCATATACCTATTACCTAGAGCACTATACCCTAGCCCTGACCTCCAGGCTAACATACATATTAACTAGTAATAGAGAACGCCCTGAAACTATCACATAGCTTAGGGCCCCAAAATAGTATTTGCTCTACTGTAGGTAGACAAATCGTAAAAATCCTTGTAGGGAACTTAATATCCTCACCTACACACCAAACCCTCACTGATAGTAGGTTATGACCACCTCATGTACAGACCGTATCACAATGGCACCCACCTAAACACACCTTAGAAACACACACATGGTCGTAGACATTCAAGGTCGAATCAAGTCATTTATGATGAACAATTATGAGTGGTTCACAATGATTTCATTCATGGCAACTAAGGGTAGTAAAAGGGGTAGAAAAGTTATGGAAAACTTTACATGTACCCATCATAAGCATCCCATGGGACACCTTCATCCCATCAATCCGAACCGGTTATCATCACAACAATGATAGCCTCATACACGGTTACTAATATATTCATGGACGGGGGCAGTTCAGTTGATATAATATACGAACACTACTTCAACAAGCTACCTGAGGCCCTAGGTCGCGCTCAGGCCACCTATAACACCGTTAATTAGTTTCTTAGGTGAGAGATCCCTAACCCTGAAGGCGTAGTCGATCTGTACGCATATTCAATCATAGCAATTTCATATTGTCAAGTCTACACTAGTACAACATCATACTCGAAAGAACCACCATCCCAAAGCTTAGTAATGAGGTGTTAACAATCAGATCTAGTGTTTTAAATTCTAAACATACAAACAGAATCACAACAGTTAGAATCGACTACTAAGGCAGAGATGCAAGCTTAGCAGCAATCATGGAGGAAAGCAACACAGGGGAGATCGCGTAGGAACCTATTCTAGGGGACACTCTTGAGGATCCACCTTGAATACCCAGATATCCCATCACAATCGGTACTGACCTATCACCCTAGGTAAAAAACCAGCTCATTCAGCTACTAGCAAACAACCTCAACATCTTTGCCTGGAAGCCCTCAAAACATAACCGACATTTCAAGAAACTACAAGCAAAACCTAGGCGCCAACCATACGCAACACCTATTTGGTAGAAACGACATTGTCTTTCTCTTGAATGATCTCAGGCTATGGACTCTCAGGTCACCGACATAATCAAGGCATGTATTTTATGATCGGTCCAATACCAAACCTAGGTCGCAAACCCCGTCCTAGTCAAGAAAAGCAACGGTACATGGTGTATGTATGTCGACTTCACACACATGAACAATGCATGCCCAAAGGACAACTACCTATTATCCTTTAATCGATTGGCAGTAAGTCCCCAAACCTACTTCAAATACAAATGCTTCTTGATGCCTACGAGGGATACCATCAAATCCTGAATGAAGAAAGCTGATGAAAGAAGAAAACCTCACACCAACCAAGGTTTTTTGTTTCACACCAAGATGTCATCCGATCACAGAAACACCGACGTAATCTATCAGACACCGATAGACAAGGAGTTTTAGAGCTCAATCTGCGTTAACCTGAAAGCACATGTCGATGATATGGCCATCAAGAGGAAGACATAATATGCCTTATAACACAAAAATTCTGCAAAACATTTCATAACCTTTGAAGGATCAACATGAAGCTGAACACAGCTAAATGTACTTTCAGAGTCGAAGAGGGTTAATTCATGGTACACATCATCGACGTCATGGGAATTAGGGAAAACACAAAGATTTAGCAGTCCACGACAGGAAACACCCAGAACCATAGAGTAATACAAACCTTAATAGGAACTTACAACTCTCATTGGTCCTATCTCGAGCACCAAAAAACAATTACCGATATTCAAAGTCTTGGTCGTTGTGAAACAAAACCAAAATCCTTCGAATGGACTGATGAAGCATAAGCGGCATTCCAAGTCCTCAATATATTCCTAACTAAGCTACCACCCTGACCGTTCCTATCCTGGTGAAACCCTCACACCTGTATCCTATTGTCCCCTTTTAGAACCCATCGGTTACAGTGCTGCTGATAGAAAGAAACACATCCAGAATCGATTCTACTCTTCAGCAAGTCCTACCAAGACCATAAATCAACTACCCTCCGCACAGAAGCTTGTCTTTCCTTGCTGATGTCATCAGTTGATTCAAGCAGTATTATCAGGCTACTCCGATACATTCCTACATACAAACCACTGAAATAGGTTTAACAACCATGAGTATGACATACAACATGTCAAAAAGGCAATCGAGTTGAGTGAGTATGAAATCACCTTCGGATCCGGACAATTAATCTAGGGAAAATCATGGTAGACTTCCTTGCCAAGGTAGATACGCCAGCTACATCACAACCGGCAAGAAGTCTACAATGCTTGCGAAACCCAGGGGACACGACAAAGAACCTAGGACTCTTCACACTGATGGCGCGTCAACCAAGCAATTCAGGGCAGTTTGTGCTCAGAATTCCGCCAGGACACGATTTTGCGTATGCTCTTAAGTTTGACTTTGAAGCCTCGAACAACAAAGCAAAATATGAAGCATTGCTAGCAGGCTTACTGTAAAACCCACATGAGAATACCATGAAATTTAAAAATTTTAAAATCACGACAAGAAAACTTATGAATCTAATATCATGACAAGTTAACGCACTAAATTAAAATCTACGAATCATGAACACACGAAGGTACGAAATATGACATAAAAATAAAACTACAAAACTTCTTTTGGGCTCATGGAGATTTCGGCAAATGCACAAAGAAGAGAGCCCAATCTTGTTAAGCAAGTCCAAGCCCAAGCCCATAAGCTTAAACTCAATATAATTAACAAGTTCTTTTATCTCATTCATTGTACAAGAATTTAAAAATAAGAAACCCTAAACCATTCTACAACCGGCGGCACCACAAAGGGAAGGAAGGAACAAGTTTTGATCTTTGTTCGTGGAATCATCGTGCTTTCTACCTCTATTCCATCCTCGATCTATTCCCGTAATTGGTAAACCATGAAAACCCTTTCATTGTTTTTCTTTCTATAAATTATTATGCATGCATGAAAATAAATCTCAAGAAATAATAAGAAGTAAACTATGATATGAAAAATAATTTAAATCGATTCATGTGTTGGTGTTGTGTGGTTCGCGAGTCGAAGGAAAAACAAGCCGAGTCCCCAAGGGGTACTCGACACATATGTGGTTTGAGGATTGATATTCGAGTAACCTTTGGGCCCAAAAGAAAACAAGCCGAGACCCCTATGGGGCTCGGCATATATATACATGTTGACATAAAGGTTACTTTTCGTTGGGCTATAACCGAACCAAGACCAAGCCGAGTACCTCTAGAGTACTCGGCACATAACAAGTTTATGTGGATCATGTCCGCGTGCGTTGTTTCGACCCATAGAACCTATGCGAAACCCCTATGGGCTCGGCATACATGTTTTGAAATTGGGAATTGTTGTTCGCTGGGTATTGTTCGAACCGAGACCAAGCCGAGTTCCCCTAAGGGACTTGGCATACACATGTACACTTCTATTTATTCACGTCTAGTAGTGTAGTAACCGACAAGAACCAAGCCGAGTACCCTAGTACTCGGCACACGTATATACATTGTTTTATTAATCATGTCGCGTGCGTGTTCGAACCAAGGCCAAGCCGAGACCCCAAGGGGTACTCGGTACACATATGTTGTTGGGATTGATGTCCGAGTGACCTAAGACCAAGAGAACCAAGCCGAGACCCTATGGGGCCAAGAAACCTTAATAGATTATCACATGAAATGATATGATTATTCATGAAATAATACAAGAAATATATGTTAAGTGGTGATGTTTAAATAATTATACCATGCCATGAATCAAGATTTATTTGATTAAATGATTTTCGGCTTATATATGGGATTATGGCTTAAATATTTTCGGCTTATATTATGGCCTTATGGTTAAATGATTTTCGGCCACATATGTGTGGGATCATGACCGGGTATTTTTAATAATAACTGTGACCGTCGAGAATTTATATAATTACTTTAAGTGTCTTTTCAACCCTAACTTTAATAAATTCCATTTTTAAACCTTAAACTTTCAAGTAATGACAATATTGACCCCTAATTTATGAAATGACACTTTAGACCCTTTAATTTGTATTAATTACAGGTATTACCCTTAAAGGTTATAGAAATGACCATTATATCTTTAACGTTAATTAATTTCTATTAATATCCATATTATCATAAAGTTGACATTTAAGTCTTATAATTAATTACCAATTGTAACTTAAGTGTACTAAATAACATTTAAGTCTTATAATTAATTACCAATTGTAACTTAAGTGTACTAAATAACATTTATGTCCCTTAATTATAATTAATCACTAAATATACCCTAAGGCATAATAAGTTACATGATTTAACTAAATTATGATATATTATAAGTACGAATTCAAATGCTAATATTGGAAACCTGCTATATTTTTAGAAAGTTACTATTTATAGAAACCTGCTATTTTTGGAAACTTACTAAGGAAAGTACTACTTTTAGAATACCAAGTATAACAAGATACAAATCATGGAATACAACAATCCAAGAAACATACAAGTATACCAATCAAGGAAAGTTACCAAAAATAGAAAGTTACTAAATATAGAAAGAAACTTAAATCATGCACAAGTAACTTATACAAGCTCTTTATCATGTAGCACGTGTGAAGACGGAGTGATATCTTTCTATTTCTTCCTTTCACTGCTTCATTGTCCAGGTACGGATATTCCGTCCTTTCAG
>BQNB010008997.1:0-88141 GCA_026074375.1 Tanacetum coccineum
AGTTCGAGCAAGAGTTTCAAATGCTTTCAAAACATGTCGATTCTAAATTTTCTTAATGACTTATGTACATTTCAGTGCATAACTCGGTCCCGGATATAATAGGGAAGTGTACGCTTCAGTGCGCTTACTCTAAAAATAAAAGAGAAGTCTTTTGTCATGTGTTTTTAAAAAATCATTGAACATAATTTTTCAAAAAGAACTTTCAATGTCAACCTGTCCACAATATAAGTTGTGGTATATTTCCATAAAAAGTGGTGTTTGTTAAAATTGTGTGTTCAACACTCCCTTCCTTGAATAAGTTTTAAAGAATTCTAGTACGTACAATGTCATTTTATGTGGATTAATTTTTGAGGGGGAGCTTTTTAAAACCAAAGCCTTTTAATGTGTTGGGTACATTTCATAAATGTCAATTTTATGTATCCAAACACATTTTGTGAAATTAAAATGTAGAAACTTAATGTCAATTAATAATATACATTGTTCACTAAGGCATCTCACTCCGTCTTCAACATTTTGTGGTGTCATATCAATTTTTCATTCCAATGTCAAGTTTTAATAAATATTGGTATCCCACATATACTGTTGAAGGGGAGCAATCTGAAAAATGAATTCATGCAATATCGTGGTATAATTTTTCTCCCCATGGAATTTTTCATGTCAAATTTTAATCAATTGGTATTTCAAATACTAAGTGTTTTATTATTTAAAATAAGGGGAGAAAATTGTAATTAAAATATGATATAGAAGAATGTGATCTTTAAGACTCTAAGTGCAACTCTTTCCTTCATGTGCTAAACAATTTCGAATCTCGGAGCACATGTGTAGGGGGAGTATTTGAAAATAACAATGTCAGAAAATGGTTTTATGGTTCGATCTCTCTATACTAACAACCATTTACTCAGCTTCACGACGTTGCGCGAAGTCATTAAGGTGGTTTGGTGTGAGGAATATGTCCTACGATCTAACTAGAACCGGAGGGATCTACCCAAGGACACTCCATAGTTAGAAATAGCAGTCCTTAGGTTTGATTGGAGAAGAATATATATAAGGGAAAAATGCCAACTAAGATTAAGCTAACACTGGAACAATCACAACAAGGTGTTAGTAATGATGTCTTAGTAAGCATTGAAGGGGTTAAAGAATGAAAAAGAAATGTATGGATAAACTCAGGGTGAAAATAAGAAGCCCTCCACACAAAAAATCTTAGCAGAAACCAGGTCAACATAATCTATCATAATCACAAAGATGATTGTTGAATTGAAGATGGAACATTCATGGACACCAGTGATGCATAATGCATAACCTCTTCCCTAGCCGCATTCGGTTTTCCCTCAAAAGAAGAACTTATCTCATTTGTCATCGGAGTTACTCATGTTATCTATGGACATTCTCTACATCCGTGATTGTTAATATTGGATTAGGTGGCAGTTTTCCAGCCTCTGTTTACCAAAACCACAAAAGTGCACATCGAGTCTAGAGCCAAGAAGAGTTCCCAAATATATAAATTCATTAGGACACAATATCAAAATAACTTGTTGACACCATAAAGTTCACTAGTTGTATCAAAGGTCTACGCATTATCCTTTAAGATCGTGCCAGAACATCCGGAGTGATACTTTGTATTCACAGTGAAGAAGTATCCTGCTGTGGAGTGCAACATTCAAACAAGCTTTTCTTGGTAGGTGACTTGCACAGATTCTATTTAGGAATAATGCTTGTGATAACTGGATATCAATTTTGGTCCAGTAAGATGGTGAATTGACGAACCCTTAAATCGAAAGATTGTAACTATCTATTCACTTTTACTGTTGTTGTCTGCTTTTTTGGACGTTACTAGGTAATGAGAACTAGCAAAATAAGAATGGTGAATCTAATACGTCTTGTTAGAAGATCTTACCTTCACGGAAACACTGTCAAGGAGATTCTTTGAATTCTACTGATCACAGGTATAGTATTTATACTATTAAAAAACCAAAAAAACAGGAGGTTTTATTGCATCCGAAACTCAAGATTAATGACAAAGCCATATTCATTTTATTATTGGTAACTATTTTATTTCAGGATAAGCAACAATGTATGCAGCCTCATTCCAGCGAAGTCGGATTCATAAAACCACATGGCCCATACTCAAGCTGTTCAAAGTTCAATTAAAGATTGTATATTGGAAATTGTTAGACTTATAATCATATATGTATAACAGAATGTAACAAGTATGGGCATGTTGGTCAAGAGCACAGTTGGATCAATGGAAGTCAAATCAAGATGATTCAAGTTAAGGAGATGATGTAAGATAACGATCTCAAGGAATTCAAGTTCAAAAGATTAAAGGCTTCAAAATCAGATCACTAATCGGCATGGGATGAACATAAAGCCATTACAAAACAAGACCAAAGACCATACAAGGCAAAGCTTAAACTAATAAAAACGCATGCATATCTTCGATGTCATCTTAAAGTACAAAGGGAGTTTGAAGGATAGAAAAGGGTGGACCTCTAACTTTAGGGGAGATTGGTTTGCCCTTTATTAAATTAAGTCAAAAAGAATGTTATCGGTCTTAGAAAGTCAAACTAGGGCTTTGTATTGTTATAGGCTAGTCGGGTTCATACGGGCTATTGGATTGTTAATCTTTATTGTTCGTGTTTGGGGCTTTAAATTCACAAAGTTTCAAGACCAAGCCGACCCTTTTAGAAAGCACCCAAGTGCCAAGATAGTAAGCTTAAGGGTATTTAAGGGGTATAAAGTATCCCGCTCCACACTGGTGATAGGGTGTTGGTGTTACATTTCTATCACTTGTAACTCACCCATTTTTCTCATAGTCTAATCTTCTTTTTCTTGTAGATTCCTCTCTAAGGTTTCTTATTATATTCTTAACATATGGTAAAGATTAGTGTTGTGTAAATGGATTAATATAAGTGGGATAATAGTAAAATCTAACCATGTTAAGGATTAATATACAAAAACTAAAATCAATAATAAAAAATTTACCAAAACTAAAAGAAAATTTAACGTTGTCTTCTATGGATTGGAATGCGTATTTGAAAGACCTTTTTCTGCTCTCCTTTTATATCCATGGAAAAATTTGACTTTTGTGGTTTAGGTATTGTGAATATGATTTAGCACCACTTAAATCTCTTTTTGTTGTTTTGTATTTATAGGGTTCTGGGGTAAGTCGGGTCGATATGGCGTATCTAAGGATTGATTTACGGCAGTTCTGGAGTTCTTGGAGTTAGGGTTTTCATTTGATATCTTCTAGAATATTCACATACTATATCTTCAATACGGCGTATTAAATTCTTCTGGATACGACGTATTGAGCTTCATTCCTTTATGGTCTTTGGTGAGTGCAGGCACGGATACGCCGTATCTTCCTTGATGGACACGACATATTGGTCTTTAGAATAGTAAATCTTCAAAATATCTTCATTTAAGCTCCAAAATGCGCGCCTTTTGATAATATTCTCCCAAACTCCTCAATAATTACTGCAATTCTCAAATATAAACGATTAAGTAACAATTCTTTGCAATAATTATATAAAATGGGTTAAATACATAGGATAAATCATGCTATAAAATAGACGTTATCACTTGAATCAATTAAAGCATTTTTTTTGTATCTATTAACATACACAACATAAACACCTCGCGAAATAGGATGATGAAAATACTCAAATCGCCTCAACTAATTATGTGGTATACAGATGTATACTAATTCGCTCAATTGCTCGGTTGTGACGAGTATTCTATCATAAGCTTGGAAAGGATACACATCTCCACCGCTAAAGTTAAGGAGTAACAAGTTTATAAAGGTAAATATGGGTTTTTAAGATAAGGCTTAGGGTTGATTATTCTAACTAATCTTTATCGATACCAATATTCTAGGAGGGCGACAAAGACCATCAAATTAACACGTTACAACAGGAATAGACCTGTGACTGCTTCACTCCCACCTCGAATAAGTAATGAGTAGGAGAAGTAGGAGTAATTATAGGTTATGGTTCTTCTAACTGTCACCCTTAGTATAAACCAACAAGGGCAGCTGAGGACATGCATACAATAGGAGCGTAACATATCGGTATAAAAGGGATATGCACGACTCACATCACATCTCATTCGCGGTATAAAACCATGTTTAAATGATTTAGAAAGTGAATTAATTGATTGTTAAATAAATAAATTTACAAAACAAATAGATTTAAGTTCTAAAATACAAGTTGCTTTGACACCCTTTTCCGTCTTTCGTTACCATGATAAATAGTACAAAATATTTACAACGTCTTGATCATATGATCTCATAAAACAACAAAACCTATTGTCGGCATTCCCAGTAACGGGTTCAAGACTTCCCAATCATCTCTCATTTTACTTTACTTACTTTAAATGGCATTTAGTGGCCGAAATATCTTCCACTTTATACCATTACTTACATCGTCGATTTGTATCAAAGAATATTCCGATCCTTCGTTTGTATTCCTTCGGTAGTCTGTGGAAACGGATTATCTTCAAACTTTTCCTTCTCTCTTTTTTTTGCGGTTTTTTTAATTTTTCTGGTTTTTTACTAATACAATACTACAACCAACTTGGTGTAGTTTCACCTTCTTCACGGTCTTCATAATTCTTGGATAATTCCTTCGCTAAGTCTTCGTTCTTAGGAGATGTACCTATAATTGCTGGATGGGTTTCAGCAAATATACATGAGTTTTGACTATTATATACTACATTCTATTGCAATGTGTAAATTTCATTTCCAAACCTTACCAAAATAGACACAAGGATTCAGGGAAAATACAAACTTTACACTTTAAGCAACTAGCAATTGTAAAATAAACTTAATCTAACAAGATAGGCTAAGGTGTAAATGTGTAACGAAACAAATAATTGGTATAGTTCCTAAATGAATTGGCTCTAAGGGTTGTTTACGGGTATCTTACTCTTAAAATGAGAGAAAACAAAGGGTTTTATATACGGTCGTTAACTAACCAATGTAGTCTAGTTCTATTAATAAGCAACATGTAAAGGCAATTTGGGTAGTTATCCTCTATAAAATTTACTTGGTTTAAACAAGTTACTCTTTCTAAATCCTAGTAACTTTATTATTGCAGAAGTCTCGAAAATAGATATACAAAGCCTCAAGTTCTAAAGTCCTAAAATCACGGCAATACTCATATTTTATGAATTTCGAGTAAACATATTGTAAATGGATAGGTTAAATCCTCATTAATATCTAACTAGGGTTATTGTGTGCGGGTTATGTTTCAAGTAATTTTCACAAAGTAGCTTGAAAAATTTTTTATATTTGAGCATCAATTTAAGAATTTTAATGTGATAAAATTAGGACACAGCTAAAACTATCCTTATCTATCCCCATACTTGGAATATTAAAACGTCATCGTTTTGTAGATTAAAAATTAAATACTAGGAATTAAAAAAGGAATTTGAATAAGAAAACTCCATGATATTTGCTCGGTAGATTCTCCATGTTGAGTTTATTAGCAAGATTGTGTTGAAAAGCTGCCTTGAAGTTTCAAGACTCCAACACTTTAAGATGTCTAGATTTGTTATTTCCACCATATATTCGTCGATTATTTCTTTGCTCCAAGGTCCTTGTTTAAAACATAGGAAAAAAAAACGTGTATTCTTTCTTGGTACCTACGTTATTTTAAAAACTAACTAAACAAACTAAATACGGGTCAGTTTTGGTGAATACGCCGTATCATGTGCATGAATACGCCATATTGCCAGAACAGACAAAAATGTTTTAAAAGTGCATAAAAAGTAAAGATTGATAACGCCTAGACAATCAATTCGTCGTATGGTATGGAACGGATACGCCGTATTGATGTCTGGGAAGAAAGACTCGATAAAATTAAATAACATTCCGGGTTGTCTCCCGGGAAGCACTTTTGTTTACATCGAAGTCTTTAAGTTAGACTTTTCTTCAACTTCTCACTCAGTGTGCGTAACCATCCACCCGTCGTCCATCAACCGAAAGATTTCCTGGTAAGCTCGGCATGCCTCTTCACTTGTGATTGTAAAATCGTTGTATTCGTCTTCTTTTAGAGCAACATATTCTTCTTTATTATTGAACGAATATTTGATCATCTTGTATCTTTTTATTTGGAAAACCGGCACCTCGCGAGTTTTGATACTACATAACTCATGTCCTTCTTCATGAGTTTCATTTTTCGCATTGATTTCTTCATTTTATTGTAGTAAATCTAATGGGCTCTCTTCCATCTTTTCCAACAATCATTTCATTATTCATCATCACTGATCAAGCCCTCCATGATAGCTTTGTTCCTTAAAGCTTCATCTTTAAGTTCGCTATCTTCCAGAGCCTCATACCATTCAAGGTCTTGGTAATGGAGTGAGTTTCTAATATGGTAAGCACCGGGCAAATTTCCTTCATTACAATAACCATCCTCTCTTCAACTATAGGTTGGCCATTCCAAACACCTAATTTTATAGTTGAAAGGCTTGCAAGTATGTTTGACTGGTTTTGGTTTTGTCCAAACTCCGGCTTCAGTCCATGGTTTCTCATCAACCCATGGTATATCTTTGTTCCATTCATAGATCCAATCGTCTTTGTAATCTTCATAGGTTTTAAACCCCATAATATCTTTTGTATGTAAGTCCGGATCTACTTTGAGAAGGTAATTAAATTATTTGAATGCCAAGCAGAGAGGTGTCTCATATTCAAAAACATCAGTTTCAATCTTAAAAATTTTGACGATTTCTTCCTTATCACTCTTGTATTCTTCAAGATCAGAAGATTCATCATCAGATACCTTAATTTCATCACCACCCATTTTTTAATAATCCCACAAAGCTCCCTTGGTGAATACATCCATTGTTTTATAGTGTACGAACTTTGTAGCCAACCAGCCTTCGATTTTAGATTGGCTTGGTCCCATTTTATTATGGGAGTGTTATTCCCCTTGATGCGAGAAGGCGGGTAGTATTTCCTAAAAAATTTAGCAGTTAAGTCGACCCAATAAGTGATTGATTCTTTGGTCTTATAAAACTATTTTCATGCACCTCCAGCCAATGAGTATGGGGGAGATTCGGGAAAACAACAACTCTTAGTTTATCATGATCTACATTGGATCAATAATCTCCAGGTAGTCTTTAATATGCTCAACTGCGTCCTTCCTGTTTGTTCTACTAAAAGCATTATTGTGCATATCATCCAAGAATTTTCCTTTTAATTCATAAGCATTTTTCAAGTTAAAAGTAATACTTGTAATCCCGAAATAGTAATCTGCTTTATCATTAGGTGCAAATGTTTCCATACTTGACTTCTTTCCCTTGTCTGCCATAACTTTCTTCAATCGACTAGCTTTGATAAGTTCTTCCTGTAACAAGGGTAAAAATATCAGCATGATTTGCTCTGAAGAAAGATAGAAAAAAATTTAGCACGAAAATCAAATATGAAAAAATTAGGATTCTGTTTTCGTTCCAGATGATCGATACGCCATATCCAATGGAAGTGGATACGCCGTATTAATCACTTGAATCAATATACTAGAATAATATATTAACAAAATAATTAAATTAAACACACAAATATGCAAGCAAACAATTAGACTAACAAATATACAAAATATACAGAATATACAAGAATATACAAGAATATACACTAATCTAATTAACACTACTCCTAAGGGTTAGATCTAATCTAATGTTAATCAAGATTAATTTTCACTCCCCGGCAGTGGCGCCAAAAACTTGATTATGTCGTTGTGTGGTATTTATTTTTGAGATTCAAGTTTTAAATTTATATTTTGCCGACTTAACCAAAAACAACACTTTAACGGGCAGTGTACCCGGTCGGTGGTAGATTCGTGGTAAGTAGGGTGTCGAACACTTGAAGCGAGGTTAAATCTCTTAATTTATTTATATTTTGGTTTATCTAATCTAAGTTAATTCTAATCTAAGTCAAACCTATGCTAATCCTATGTTAGTATTAATCCTGATTCTAACATGTAAAAGGAGGGTTTTAGCCTAAGTGTCTGGCATGGGTTTGGTTGGTGACTACAATCAATCTTCATGACACTTTACGCTTACCTACGTCAAAGCTAATGTAAGAGTTAAAAGAGCGGTGAGCTTATGATTGGAAAATTGTTTTGAACATCATTAATATGATTAGATGTTGGTTTGTTATTCAGTGCAATGATTACTTATCGAAGAGGGCATATCATTTCTTAGTAGACTTGGCGAGAGAGGGAGGGACTTAATTCCTAAGACCTAGACACATTAATTCTGTCACAATTAAAGCACTTATTACTTGATTATAATCTATCTTAGGGATTAAAGCAATGGTGATCTTGTTAAACCCTAGCTCATAGAGACTTTACCCACTTACTGCTTAATGGCAATTTATACACTAGTAGTCCACTTGTCCAACTATCTAATGGAATCAGAACATTATTTGTTGAATTATCTAGATTCACCTACTAGTCAACATGTTCAATAAACCAAAGGCAATATCCAATTAACTAGTTAAGCCCGAAGCGTATCCTAGACACAGATTTAGCAGGACAATATTTGTGATCCTATGATTCTAGATGTATAAATCACTATATGGAGAGCTATCCCAGCATCTAGATTACTTGGTCTGTATCACTAGATCCAGTTGAATGATAGGTCGCATACAAAAGCACGTAAACAAGTATAAATTGATAAACATAAACAAGCATGCAACGATAAATTAAGCAATCGAGATATAAACAAAACCAAACATTCAGATCTTCATAATAATGGCTAATACTCGAAGGTATTAGCCTTCAAACATCATAATTAATACAAGAGTAATTGTTTTAGCCAAGGTAAACTAACCAAGTTAACGAATGATACCAAAAACTGAACGATTACAAAAGTATAAGAAATTACACGTTGTCTTCTATGGATTGGAATGCGTTGCAAGACCTCTTCTACTCTTCTTCTCCTTTGAAAAAGTGACCTTTTTTATGGTTTTAGATATCAGAATAGATTTAGCATTCTTAAAAACTCATTTTTGAGTTTTGTATTTATAGGGTCTGGAAGTCGGTTCGATACGGCGTATCCAAGGGATTGGATACGGCGTATTAGAGTTTCTTTGAGTAGGGACCACGTTTGATATCTTCCAGAATATTCACATACTACCAACAGTCTTAACGTGGGAGTTCCACCATGTTAGAGCACTTCCAAGAAGAGTACAAGTAGGAAACTTGATTTGATTTTCCATAGATCAGTTGCTTATGCGGAACACAGTTTCCATTCTTTCAAACCACTAAGTCAACTCGACAACTCCTTCAGTACCTTTAAAGTATAGGGGTTTGCATTTCATGAAGTCTGGGTAAGTGCACTCACGAGCAGGAGGAGCTTTCCTCCTTACACCCGTGCCTGAATCATGACTGTCTTCGCCATTTCAGCTTCTGTCACTAGTGCATTAGCAACGCCTTGGTCGATCAGTGCCTTAAGTTGGGCATCAGTTACAGTGGTAGTGGTGGTGGTTGTTGCGGCTGGTGTTGATCTGGTGGTTCTTTTTGGTGTCATTTTCTTCAATCACAAGAAAATATAATACCCATTAGATTTTATAAAATCATAACCATGACATGACATATACATAATAAATAAAGTAAGATCACATCACATAGTGAAATGTACAACTGAATTGAAATTAACAATGGTGTAACTAAATCGACATTCATTCATAATAAATTCGATTACAGACATGACATAATACATCCCTTCCATATATAATCTAGAAACATACATGATCTGATTCAGATACAAAATGATCACTACCCTTAGGTTACAAAATGAAATATAAACAACCTAAAGCCTTACTAGTCGGGAGTTACCCGTAATACTTAGTAGGCAATGCAACATAGCTACAACATAACAAATCTAAGAGCTACTACCGGCCTCCTCCGGTATCTCGGGCTGTGTTAGACCGCCAGCGGGTCCCTGCTGACTCTGAAGCTTTGTCACTTGTATCTACAGCGTCCTTAATAGTGTCAGTGTCTCCACAAGCTGTGCTTGTCGGGTGCGGTCTGCTGCCCGCAACCCTGCAATCTCCGTTTGTTGTGCTAGCATTGTAGTCTGCAGTGCTCTCATGGTATGTGCTTAAAAACACATACCTTTTACCTAATAAAACGAGCTAAAAAGACCAATAATGACCAAAAACAGATAAAAAATGCATTGTATATGTGTATTTTGTGATTTGTGTCTTGCAGATACATATATTAAAAAAAGGGCAAAAACAAAGCCAAACAGACAAAACCGAGCACGGGAATGGAAAGAGCATGGAAAACAGACGCCGAAGGCATATTCATCCTTAATGAGCCAACCCGTACCCATTTAATGGGTCGGGTCAGCCCATTAAGCATTGAAGTACTAAACCATTAGCCTATTATAAACTAAGTCCAAGATAAATTCAATTGTCCAAATCCATTAACCATTCCTGGCCCATATAAACCCCAGCCTAAGTCAACCCAACGTTATAATCACAAGTCAAAATTAATGTGTTTCCTTCTTCCTTTCCCTCCTTCGTTTTTACAACAACAAGAACCAGGGTAAACAATCATTCACCCCACACACGCCCTCCTGGCCTTCTAGAAGCCTTATCCCTGACACCCTCTGACAATCATTTAGCCACACTGGCAATCCCCAGCTCTCTCATTGGTTGAAGATGCGTGGCACATGATCCAACGGTTTAAAGGATTGGATTTGAAGATGGATTTTGATCAAGGGACAAGATTGATGGATTGTAGATGCTCCTAGAGGTTCTGGATCCTTCCCCTCTTCATTATAAATAGAGGAGGCCTCACACAGCTTTAATCATCTAGCTTATTGTAGTTTAGAGTAGCTTATTAGTGTAATTTTATCTTATTGCTTTTTACTTATTGTATTTCCAGTTCAAAAAACTTTGTAACCTTTAATTAATTAATAAAGTTATAGTTTCACTTTCAAATCTTGTGTTCTAAATTTTGTTTTACTTTTATGAAAATATGTGTTTAGAAATAATCAAATAAGCTCTATAAGCTCTTTGTTACTTCATAAGCTAGTTTCCATTCAGTTAAGCCTTCAAAAGCTTAACTGAATTAGTTTTCACCTCAAATCTCCCTCAAAATTACCTCAGCTTAACTTTTGGAAGATAAGCCAATAATGGAAGGGCTTATGGACCTCACCAGCTTGTTTCTAACAAGCTGGAGCTTGTAGATAAGCTCTTAAGAGCATAATTAGATCCCTGTTCAGCTGGGATCAAGGTACTTGTTCTAATTTCTCATTTTCACTTAATATTAGCTTAATTACTGTTTAGCTTATTATTCTGCTCATTTGTGCTTATTCCTTCTAGTTTATGCTTAATTGTTCTTCACTTGTTTAATACTTAATCTGTTTTTATCAATTTCAGCTTAATTCAATCTTTTGTAGTTTAAAAAATGAAAACTCAGAACTTAAAGGAGTGTTTGGCACAAGCAGCACTAACATATGTTAGTGCTGCCTAAGTCACTCTTGTCCTTTTAGCCAGTTTTAACAAGCTTAAATTTAGCCCAAAAGTCAGTTTTCATAAGTTTTTAAAGTTTAAAATCAAGTTTAAGGTTTAATCTAAACATGGTTTGAATTTGAGGAATTCTAGTTTGACAATTCAGCTTATTTGATTAGATCTTCATAAGTGGCTATTTGGTGTTGATTTCATACTTGTTTTTGGTCCATAATGCAGTAGAATAAAGTTAGTTTAAGAGTGCATTTGTCATTTGTGTTTTAAGTCAAAATCTGCCAAAGTTTACAAGTCTCATTTTTAAAAGTCTATAGTCCACTTTTCAATAGCAAATTTAGGTTAGATTAAGCTTGTTTAAGGGTCTGAAATTGATAGTATAAGTTCAATATATATTTAGCTTGATATGTTTTAATTTTTTGAGTTTTCAAAGCAACTTATTCTAGCTTAAATTTAGGGCTGCAAATAGCCATTTAGCTTAAAAAGTAAAAATCAAAAGTCATGTTTGCAAATATGTGTTAAGTTGAATTTTTAGCTTATTATATGTTTAATTTGGTTTAATTCCAGTTTGTATTAGCTTATTGAGTCAAGTTCTTAACCTGTTTTTAGCTTTTAGTCTTGATCTTTGCTTATTGAGTCTTATTTTTAAGCTGCAAAAGTGTCAATAAATTCCAAAATGCCAAAAACATTAGTTAAGTCTGTCATTTTCTACTGCCTTTTCTGGCTTATTTTCTATATCAAATTTCTTATTTCTAGTTTTCATGTGGTCTTTGGATATCAATCTAAATTTGTTTTGAGTTTTCAACTTATTTCAAGTGCTGAATTGTTCTTAATCTTAGCTTAAAATCTGTCATTAAACTCAAAAAGTCCAAAAACATCTAGTATAGTCTGTCATTTGCATTTGCATTCTTCTAGCTTATTTCTTTTTTCATTAGCTTAATTCTAGCTTATTTAAGCTCTTTGAGTATCTGTTTTCTCTTGTTAGCTTATTAGTAATGCTTATTAAGTCCTTATTCTTAGTTTGAAAGTAGTGAATTAGTCCTTTTAAGTCTTTCTTAAGCCTGCTGTCTTTTTGCCTTTTTGGTGAATTTTAGCTTATTCTGTTAGCTTATTCTTAGTACTTAGTGCTTATTAGGTTTAGATTTAAGTTTGTTTTTGCTTATTTTCTTTTTCTTTTAGCTTATTAAGTCCAAAAGGCCAAAACAGTTTTAGCTTAAAAACCACTAAACTTGATAAGCTAAACTGTCAACTTATAAGTAGTTTTTCTAGCTTATTTTTCAAATTTGTCAAAAAGCTTTTCATTAAAGTTTTTCATTTTTGCTTATTTTATAACTTTTTCAAAAGAAAAATAAAAAAATATTTTATAAAAAAGAAAGGTCATAAGGGTCGAACCTGTGACCTCTCCTTCACAAAACACACACACTACCACTGCGCCCTTGGGACTTTTTCATAAACACTTTGCACCCTTTAAATCTTATAGTCATTTTTAGTTTTAGCTTATACGACTTATTTCGCTTATTTACAGCTTATTATGTTTAGCTTATCTTCCCATTTTATTTTTCTTACATTAGTAATACTTTAAAGCATTTTTAGTAAATTTTCTAGATTTTTATAAATTAGTTTAGTATTTTTAATTAATTTTCTAGATTAAAATAGTTTTTAATTCATAAAAAATTAAATAAAAGTCAAAAAAATATAATTCTTTTTTCTAAAATTATTTTTAATCATTTAGGACTTTTAGTAATTAAAATTTCATTTTTAGGGTTAAAATTTGATAATTTAAGTTTTTAAGTCTCGGTTTTAGATTCTCGTTATCGTTTTCGTGCTTAAATCTTAATTGCTTTAGTTTTTAGTTGCCTTTGCTTACATTTGCGTTATATTTGTAGAAATAGAATCCAAATTAAATCTTGACTATTCAAATCACGCGATCACAAACTTAAACGAGATTCTCAATTCAAGCTTCGTCGGGATACGACATCCGGGTAATAAATAATTGTTTGTCCTCAAGCAATATTTATAAAACGGGATACTCACTATACTATAATTAATTTGAGATATTTAGATATATATTTAATTATATATATACTATTTATAATCGAATCAATTTTTGGCGACGTTGTCGGGGAGGAGTGTAATGAATATCGCGTTGAAGTTTGAAGATTAGTGTTTTGAAGACCCTTCCTCGTGAAGTTATCGTTTTTTATTTTCTTTTATATAACTATAAAATAAAATTTTATTTTATTTTTCTCGATTTATTTTCGTAGATTTATTAGAAAAACCAAAAAAATACTTTTCCTAAAGTATTTAAAATACCAAAAAATTAAAAAAAACAACAAAAGCAACCGTTGTATCACTTGTGAAATCGGCTCACCTTTAGATTACAAACTTTAAGAGAGGTTTAAGGAGGGTTGATCCTACGATCTTCGACCCGAAAGGAGAAGGTTTTTAAAACGCTTCGCGCTTACCCGCTCCTCCGCTTCTTTATGCGTTTTCTAAAGAGCTACCGTACACTTGTTCGATTTTCGGTTACAAAAATATTTTTCTTTTTATTTTATTTTTTAGTGCATGCGCACCCGCTCTTCATCGAATTTAATTGTCGAATCTTCCACGACTCCGAAACGTCGTAATCGTATACGTTCCAAGCAAAGAGTCGAACTGTTTTCTCTTGAAGAGAGTTCCGTAGTTACGATGACCGATCAACGTATTATGGCGGAATTACTCCAAGCACCCACCGAGGGTTACGGAGATGCTATCGTTATTCCCGCTATTCTCGCATAGAATTTGGAGCTTAAACATGGTCTTCTAAATCTTGTAACTTCAAAACAATTTTACAGATTTGAGAAAGAAGATCCTCATGCTCACATTTGTTGGTTTAACAAGATTACTTCCACGATTAAGTATAAAGATGTGCATAATTCATCGATTAAGCTTATGCTTTTTCCATTTTCTATCGAGGGGGCAGCCCGGATTTGGTTCGAAAAAGAACCCCCTCGTTCTATTCTTACTTGGGAAGACCTTGTTTCCAAGTTTATTAACCAATTCTTTCCTCCTTCTAAAACTACAAATCTCCATAATGAAATTATGAATTTTCAACAACGTTTTGATGAATCATTTTGTGAGGCATAGGACCGTTTCAAGGATCTCCTTCGTACATGCCCACATCACGGTTTTACGGAATTACATCAACTTGATACTTTCTACAATGCTTTAAACCCAACTGATCAAGATTCTTTGAATGCCGCCGCCGGTGGTAATCTTTTGACTAAAACTCCTCGAGATGCTTTGACAATTATTGAAAACAAGTCAAAAGTTCGCAACTCACGGAACAAACCGATTGTTAGAAAAGTGAGTACGAATGCTCCTTCTTCTTCTACCCTTCATTCTCCCGAGATTGCCGCTCTTGTCGACGCCGTTAAGGCTATGCTTCATCAGAAATCTTCTCCTCCAGCTTTCGTAAAAGCAGTTGAGGAAATTTGTGTTACTTGTGGTGGTCCGCATCCTTACCACCAATGTCTTGCCACCGATGGCAACGTTTTTCCGTAATATCGAGATAATATTCAAGGATATGTTTTATCAAGGATATCTTCCTCGAGGAGTAACTAATTATCGTGCTAGCAATCAAATGGGACCACCTGGTTTTCCTCCCGTGCAAAATAATTAAAATCGTTTCAATCAAAATCATAGGTACAATCAGAACCAAGGAAATAATTTCAATCAAGGTAACCAGAATTATCATGCTCCGCCTCAAGTTGGACCTTCAAAAGATCTCTCAAACTACATGAAGACAAATGACGTCAATATGAGAGTAATACAAAATCAAATAAGCAATATGAGGATGGAATTAAAGAAAGAGATGGATACTACGTTGAGTAGGCAGAACAATGCGTTCAAGAATGAGTTAAGGAATGAGTTAACGAATGATATTAAGAACATGATGAGCAGTTTTTTTCAAATGAATACTGCTTCTTCTTCGAGTTCGGGTTCACTTCCTAGCAACACCGTTGCTAACCCGAGAGGTGACTTGAAAGCAATCACCACCCGAAGTGGAATTTCTTATGATGGACTTCCAATTCCGCCTCCTCTATCTCATCTTCCCAAGGTGGTGGAATAGGAACCCAAGGTGACAAAGGATACGGTGCAACCGAGTACTGAAAACATCCAACCTCCGATAGTCCAAATTCAAGCTCCAATTGATGAGCCTGTTGTTGCTCCTAAGCCTAAACAGTTTATACCTTATCCTTTAAGAGCTAACAAACAGAAGCTCCGTGAAAAAGATGATAATCTAGCTTCAAATTTGTTGAAATCTTTAGGGAATTACATTTCGAGCTCAGTTTCGCAAATGCTCTTCTACATATGCTGAAATTTGCTTCAATTTTTAAAAGTCTCCTTAATAACAAAGAAAAATTGTTTGAATTAGCTAAAACACCGGTGAATGAGAATTGTTCAGTGGTTATCCTAAAAAAGTTGCCCAAAAAACTTCGAGACCCGGGAAAGTTTCTTATTCCATGTGATTTTCCGGAGATAGTTGAGTGCTTAGCCTTGGCTGATCTTGGTGCAAGCATCAACTTGATGCCTCTTTCCATATGGAGGAAGCTCTCACTCCCCGAACTTACTCCTACTCGAATGATTCTTAAACTTGCAGACCAATCAACTACTAGTCCATCCGGTATTCCCTAAGACGTCTTTGTAAAAGTAGGAAAGTTCCATTTTCCTGCCGACTTTGTAGTCGTTGATTATGTTGTTGATCCTCGGGTTCCCTTAATTCTCGAGAGACCCTTTTTGAGGACGGCACGTGCTTTGATTGATGTTTACAGTAAAGAATTAACTCTCCGAGTTGATGATGAAGCCATAACCTTTAAAGTTGGTCAAACTTCGAGATACTCCTACAATGATGGTGAATCGGTTAATCGAATTGATGTCATCGACATTTCATGTGAGGAGTATGCTCAAGAAGTTCTTGGATTTTCGAATAGTTCTATGAGTGGCAATCCCACTCCGTCTTTAGATCCTATCCTTTCTACTTCTTTCCCCTCTCTCACTCCTTTTGAGGGAGTTCATTTTGGAAGAAATCGAAGCTTGTCTTACAAATAATTCAATTCCACCAGGAATTGATGATGCCGACTTTGATCTGGAGGGAGACCTTCTTCTACTCGAGAAGTTATTAAACGATGATCCATCATCTCCTCTCCCTCCGAAAGAACTTCATTTTTGTTGGGAATAAATCTTCATCAAGAGTTAATACTGCCAAGGTATAACTAACAGTACTAATGGAGTTAGTACTGCCAGTACAAACTTAGTACTGCCAGTGTTAGTTAAAACTGCTAGAAGAAAAGTTAATATTGTTGATGGTTAATGTTGTTGACTTAGAGATAAGGATGCAAAGAGATAAATATGGAATGTATATCTTATATATTTTAGGAAGATACGTATATGATTATAATTGTAATTGATCCTAAAAGTTCGGTAGTTATCTTGTAAAGGACTCCTTGTGGTGTATAAAAGGAGATCCTAGGTTAAGGTTTTATAGATACTTAAGAGACAGATATACATCTTAGAGAAAGAACATATAGCTTCAAGGTTGTAACCCTAGTACTAAGCAAGAGTACTCGTATTATTGATCTAATAATATTGAAGCATTTTGTGTTTTATTCATTGTTCATTGTTTAGTACTGTTTCATTGATTAATACTTCTAGAGTATTGAAGTGTAGATTCCGCATACACTTTGATATACAAACAAAGTCTCTACCATTGTTATTTTGGATTCATCCAAGGTAACATACACTTTACAAGGTAAAGAATCGATCAAGGCTTGGGATCAACAAGTGGTATCAGAGCCTGTGCTTTGAGAAACTTTGATCTAGAAGTAATGGAGTTGGAGAATACACAGAACAATGCTTTGGCTAAGCTTCCCATGCTCAAACTCGGGGAGTATGAGATGTGGGAGATCAGGATTAAACAGTATTTTCAGATCCAGGATTATGCTCTATGGGAGGTCATAGAGAATGGGAATTCATGGGTACCTATTCCTGTAACAACACCACCAGAAAGTGGTACATCAACAACAACAAAGATGACTGTGCCTGCTACTATTGAAGAAAAGACATGTAAAAAGAATGATGTAAAGGCAAGAAGTCTACTGCTCATGGCACTGCCCAATGAACATCAACTTACCTTCGACCAGTATGTTGATGCTCAATCAATGTTTGCTGCAATTAAAGCTCGATTTGGAGGCAATGAAGCAACAAAGAAGACACAGAAGGCTCTGTTGAAACAACAGTATGAAAACTTTAGTGCTTCAAGCTCAGAATCACTTGATTCTATCTTTAACAGGCTTCAAAAGCTTGTTAGTAGATTGGCAATTCTGGGTGTGGTTACTCCTCCAGAAGATCTAAATGTAAAATTTTTAAGGAGCTTACCTTCTGAATGGGATACACATGTTGTAGTTTGGATGAACAAACCTGATTTTGATACTATGGGTTTGGATGATCTGTACAACAATTTTAAAATTGTTGAACAGAAGGTTAAGAAATCTGCTGGTGCAAGAGGGGGGGGCCGGCACACGTTGAATAAATTTATGGCGCCGATCGGGGAGTGTAAACGATATACGCGTAGAAGATTGAAGATATATTGCATTTAAGATCATCTCCCCGTGAAGTTATCGTTTTTTTGTGAATATAAATTTTACATTTCTTGATTATTTTCATTTTCTTATAAAACTAAAAAAAATCAAAAATATTTTATTTTTCTCAATTTATTTTTTTGGATTTATTAAAACACCAATAATAATAAAGGTATAAGGAGGTATAAGGAGGGTTGATCCTACAAAAAAAAAAGAAAAAAAAAAAAAAAAATAAAAGAAAAAAAAAACGAAAAAAAAAAAAATAAAAAACTTCGACCCGAAAGGAGAAGGTTTTTAAAACGCTTCGCGCTTACCCGCTCCTTCGCTTCTTTGTGCGTTTTCGATAGAGCTACCGTAAACCCTTGACTATCGATTAAAAATATTTTTCTAGATTTATTTCTTTTATTTTGTTTTTTAATGCATGCGCACCCGCTCTTCATCGAATTTAATTGTTGAATCTTTCACGATTCCGAAGAGACGTAATCATAGACATTCTAAGCAAATAGTTGAACCCGAGCTTCGAACTATTGTAGAGACTCCCATTGCTACTATGGCGGATATGTGTACTATGTCGGAGTTACTCCAAGCACCACCGAGGTACGAGATGCGATTGTTCTTCCCCCTATACTTGCAGAAAATTAAGTTAACAGTCGGGTTACTTACGTTAGTAACTTCGAGTAAATTTCATGGTCTTGAGAGGGACGATCCCCATTCTCATATTCGTTGGTTTAACAAGATCACTTCTATGCTTAAATACAAGAATGTTCCACATGATGCTATCAAGTTGATGCTTTTCCCATTTTCTCTTGAGGGGGCAGCCCGGATTTGGCTTGAAAAAGAACCCCCTCATTCTATCCATACATGGGAAGATCTCGTTTCTAAGTTTGTGAATTATTTCTTTCCTCCTTCGAAGACTACGAATCTCAAGAATGACATCACGAATTTTCAGCAGAGGTTTGATGAAACGTTTAGTGAGGCATGGGACCGTTTTAAAGATCTCCTCCGTAAATGCCCACACCACGGTTTTTTGGAATTGCATCAAATCGACACATTTTACAATGCGTTGACACAATCCGATCAAGATTCTCTAAATGCAGCCGCCGGTGGTAATCTTTTGAACCGTACTCCTCGGAGATTGCTTGACTATCATATGAGAATAAGTCGAAAGTTCGCACTTCAAGAAACAAACCGGTTGTTTCATAAATGAGTGCTACTACTTCTTCTTCTACTCCTGCTTATCTACCGGAGATTACCGCTCTTACTAATGCCGTTAAGGCTATGCTTCTCCAAAACAAGACCCCTTCACCAGCTCACGTTAAAGATATGGAAGAAACTTGTGTTATTTGTGGTGGACCGCATCCTTACTATGAGTGTCTTGCTACCGATGGCAACACTTTTAATGCTTCTGCAGCCACAAGGACCTACAATCAAGGAGGTTCTGGATACCGTCCTCAGGGAGAAACTAATTATCGTGCTAGCAATCAAATGAGACCATCCGGTTTTCCTCAACCGAATGTGCAGAACAATCAAAACCGGTATAATCAAAATCAAGGATTCAATCAGAATCGAGGAAATAACTTCAATCAAGGAAATCAGAATTATCAAGCTCTGCTTAATCAAACTCAAGTTGGACCCTCGAATGATTTCTCGAACTACATGAGGACTAATGATGTTAATATAAGAGCTATGTAAAATCAAATTAGTAATATGAAGAGAGAATTGAAGAATGAATTCCATACTACAATGAAGAATCAGAACAATGAGCTAAAGAACATGATGAGCAATGAGCTAAAGAACATGATGAGCAGTTTTATTCAAATGCATAGTCCCTCGGGTTCGAGATCACTTCCTAGTAATACCATTGTTAACCCGAGAGGTGACTTGAAAGCTATTACTACCCGAAGTGGTGTTTCTTATGATGGACCTACGATTCTAACTACTTCTTCACCTCTTCCGAAGGAAGTGGAACATGAACCAAAGGCAATAAAAGATAAGGTGTAAACTATAAGTTCAAGAAGTATCGAACACGTTCAACCTCCAGTTGTCTAAGTTCCTATTCTAGTGCCCGATGTTGCTCCAAAGCCTAATCCTAAACCTTCGATACCTTATCCTTCAAGGCTTAATGACCAAAAGCTCCGAGAGAAAGCTAATAATCAAATGTTGAAGTTCCTTAAAATCTTTCAAAGATTACATTTCAACCTTAGCTTTGCGGATTCTCTTCTTCACATGCCTAAGTTCGCTTCTACGTTTAAGAGTCTCCTTAGTAATAAGGAGAAATTATTTGAATTGGCAAATACTCCATTAAATAAGAATTGTTCGGCGATGCTCCTTAAAAAGTTGCCCAAAAAACATGGAGACTCCGGCAAGATTCTTATTCCTTGTGATTTTCCAGAGCTAGATGAGTGCTTAGCCTTGGCTGATCTTGGCGCTAGCATCAACTTAATGCCTTTTTCCGTATGGAAGAAGCTTTCGCTCCCAAAAATTACTCCTACTCGCATGACTCTCGAGCTCGCAAACCGATCGGTTGCTTATCCGGTTAGTGTTGCCGAAGATGTCTTTGTGAATGTAGGAAAGTTTCATTTTCCGGCCGACTTTGTTGTCGTTGATTATGATGTCGATCCTTGGGTTCCCCTCATTCTTGGGAGGCCTTTCTTGAGGACGGCATGAGCATTAATCGATGTACACGGCGAAGAGTTAACTCTTCGAGTCAATGATGAAGCCATAACATTTAATGTCGGACACACTTCGAGATACTCCTATAGATATGATGATGAATCGGTTAATCGAATCGATGTCATAGACGTTACATGTGAGGAGTATGCTCAAGAGGTGCTCGGATTTTCAGATAGTTCTAAGAGTGGCAATCCCACTCCGTCTTTAGATCCTATCATTACTACTTCTTCCCCCTCTCTCACTCCTTTTGAGGGAGGTGACTTCGTTTTGGAAGAGATCGAAGCTTGTCTTACAAGTGATTCAATTCCACCGGGAATTGATGATGCCGACTTTGATCCGGAGGGAGACATTCTTCTACTTGAGAAGTTATTAAATGATGATCCATCATCTCCTCTCCCTCCGAAAGAACTTAATTTTGAGGAACTTAAAATAATAAAATCTTCTATTGATGATCATTCCGAGCAATAGGCTCAAGGACCACCTTCTCATCTTGATAGCATTTTTAGAGGGAACTAAATAAATTACCGTCATAGATTGCTAAAAACTTAAAGATGATAGAAAAGCCCGCTCTAAAGTTTTAAAGAGTCACACAAGCATGCCATCTCTTGGAAAATATCCGACATTAAGGGCATTGACCCTCAATTTTGTACTCACAAAATATTAATGGAGGATGACTTTAAACCGGCAGTCCAACATCAAAGAAAGGTAAACCCAAAAATTCATGAGGTGATCAAAAAGGAAGTTATCAAAATACTTGATGCCGGATTGATTTACCCTATCTCCGATAGTCCGTTGGTAAGCCTCATTCATTGTGTGCCAAAAAAAGGGAGGTATGACCATTGTAACGAATGAAGATAATGAGTTGATTCCTACAAGACTAGTCACCGGATGGCGTGTTTGTGTATTATTACCGGAAGCTAATATGCTACTCCGTAAATACATTCCCGTTGCCTTTCATGGACCAGATGCTTGAACGTTTAGCAGGGAACGAATACTGTTGCTTTTTAGATGGATTTTTCGAATACTTTTAGATTCCTATTGACCCGCAAGACCAAGAGAGACCACCCATCACTTGCCCTTATGGGATGTTTGCCTACCGACGTATGCCTTTCGGCCTATTTAATGCTTCGGGCACGTTCCAAAGGTGCATGATGGCTATTTTCCACGACATGGTCAAGGAAACAATGGAGGTCTTCATAGATGATTTCTCAGTCTTCAGGATTCTTTCTCTTCTTGCCTCTCTCTCATGCCTCTCCCATTTAGACAAAATGCTCAAACGGTGCGAAGACACTAATTTAGTTCTAAATTAGGAGAAATGCCATTTTATGGTAAAAGAAGGCATTGTTCTAGGACATAAGATTTCAAAGTCCGGGATTGAGGTCGACAAAGCTAAAGTTGATGTTATAGCTAAACTCCCTCATCCGACTTCCGTCAAAGGTGTTCGCAGTTTCTTAGGTCACGCCGGGTTCTATCGTCGATTTATTCAAGATTTTTCTAAAATCGCCCGGCCGATGACCCATCTTCTCGAAAAAGAAACTCCATTTATTTTCTCAAAAGAATGTATTAAAGCGTTTAATATACTTAAAAAGAAGTTAACCGAAGCCCCGATTTTAGTTGCCCCCGATTGGGACCTACCATTTGAAATTATGTGCGACGCTAGTGATTACGCGGTAGGTGCAGTCTTGGGGCAACGTAAGACCAAACATTTTCAGCCTATACACTATGCAAGTAAGACCATGACGGATGCTCAAGCTCATTACACGACTACGGAGAAAGAATTATTAGCCGTTGTGTACGCTTTCGAGAAATTTCGGCCTTACTTAGTCTTATCAAAGACCATAGTGTATACGGACCACTCGGCTCTCAAATATCTTCTTGCTAAGCAAGATGCTAAGCCGAGATTGCTCCGGTGGATTCTCCTACTCCAAGAATTTGATGTCATTATTCGTGATAAAAAAGGAGCGAAGAATCTTGCGGCCGACCATTTGTCTAGATTAGAAAATCCTCATCAAGGTGATCTCGAGAAAAAGGAAATTAATGAAACATTTCCTCTCGAGACCCTTGGAATGATATCTTTTCATGGTGATTCTAGTACCCCATGGTTTGCCGACATTGCAAATTACCATGCGGGGAATTTTGTTGTGAAAGGGATGTCGTCCCAACAAAAGAAAAAGTTCTTTAAGGATGTTAGGCATTATTTTTGGGACGACCCCTACTTGTTTAGGATTTGTGCGGATCAAGTGATTAGGCGATGTGTTCACGGCCAAGAAGCCGTTGATATCCTCACGGCTTGCCATAATGGACCCACCGGGGGACATCATGGTGCGAATTACACCGCTAAAAAAGTCTTTGATTCCGGTTTCTATTGGCCAACGATTTACCGCGATGCCCACGACATGGTAAAGTCATGTGACTCATGTCAACGTCAAGGCAAAATCTCGCAAAAAGACAAAATGCCTCAATATGCAATTCAAGTATGCGAGATCTTTGACGTATGGGGCATCAATTTTATGGGCCCGTTCCCGTCTTCTCGAGGGAACAAGTACATTCTCGTAGCCGTTGACTATTTGTCTAAATGGGTTGAAGCAAAAGCGCTCCCTACTAATGATGCTCGAGTTGTCGTTAAATTTTTAAAATCTCTCTTCGCTCGATTTAGAACTCCTTGTACTATAATTAGTGATCGAGGTACCCACTTTTGCAATGATAATTTTTGCAAAGGTCATGCTTAAGTATGGAGTTACTCACCATCTTTCTACCGCGTATCATCCAAAAACGAGTGGACAAGTGGAGGTTTCAAATCGTGGTTTGAAACGTATCTTAGAAAGGACCGTAGGTGAAAATCGTGCTTTATGGTCCGATAAGTTAGATGATGCTTTATGGGTCTTCCGTACCGCTTTCAAAACACCCATCGGGTGCACTCCTTATAAGCTAGTGTACGGAAAGGTGTGTCATCTTCCTATCGAACTTGAACACAAGGCCTATTGGGCCTTGAAACATTGCAATTTTGATCTTAAGACCGCGGGTGATCACCGGAAAGTTCAAATGAATGAATTAAATGAACTCTAGGATCAAGCTTACGAGAACTCTTTAATCTACAAAGAGAAAACGAAGAAGATTTATGACTCCAACATTAAGAACCGCGTTTTCAACATTGGTGATCGAGTTCTTCTCTTCAATTCTTGATTAAAGATTTTCTCGAGCAAGCTCAAAACCCGTTGGACCGAACCATTCACCGTTGCTAAAGTTTTCCCTTATGGTACCGTCGAGTTATCTCAAACCGACAGACCAAATTTCAAGGTGAACGGTCATAGACTCATGCACTACTTTGAAGGGTACATACTATGAATGGTTGTCCCGGATCTCCAAACTTTCCCCATGGACCACTAAATTCAGAGTCGAGTCAGGCTCGTGACTCGGTTATCAAAAACAAGTGCTTCGCGGGTGGCAACCCATGCTTAACCTTAGTAGTAGTATAATATTTATTAATAAGTGTGATGTGAGGAGGCTCGCTGTAACACCCCCATTTTTACAATATAGCAGCGGAAGCTAATATGGGGTATTACTTCATGGAAACAACAATCATAATCATAGAAAACGACCCAAAAGAGACGTTTTGTTCAAAAGATACGTTATCATTCATTTCAAATCAGAGTTTTACAAAGGCAGGTCCCAAAATCTAAAACATAATATGTGAATGATAACAGTTCAGCCATCTTCAAGTCCAAGCCGAACCGTGCCATATATTGCTTCAATAATCTGAGATAAACATGCTAAAAAGTCAACACAAAGGTTGAGTGAAATTCATAGGTTTGATAAACAGTTTGAATACAAGTCATAGTGTAATAATTGTACAAACACAATTATTATGAAAATGGTATTGTTATGATCTTGGGTTACGTTATTATATACCCGATATTTGTAATAATTGCAACGAATGCAATTATCATAGTAACAGTGTATTACTGTGTTATTGTCTTGTTTGGTCTGTTTGGTCTGATTGGTCATGTTCCTTGTTCTTATATAAATCTAAGCTTTTGCTAGTCTTTTATACAAAACTTTAAAACGTAACTTCCAGCTTGAAAAAGCAAGAGTTTGTCAAGTTTCCATATAGACTTTTAATATGAAAAGCTTATTTTATTAGAGTAAGCATTGCGCGATCTTTTATTAAAGATTTTGAATATTGCGATGAATGAGAAATGATAGAGTTTTATATAAGTTAGATGCTAAACATAGAGTAGTTGGATCTCTTTAAGGCTCATAGAGGTTAATTGTGGCTTTTTGCTCCCACCAGCTTAATAAACATTATATAATTGTTGAATAAATAAAGTTGCTTTAGGTTTTTACAATTCTTAGTTTAGATCACTTCGTAAAGTTTCCTTCTGGTGAAAGTAAGGTACATATCAAGGTTTTGTTAGTGTTTGTGGAAATAGGCTTACTGATTTTGTCCTGAAGGCTCGCTACCGTTGTCTCGATATTTAAAAGACCACAAGACTGAAATTTGGCTAATAATAATAATATTGTAACCGAAAGCCGAAAATAAGACCAACTACTCTTGCCAACTCACAACCGCTTTATTATTTTGATGTGGTAGGTCTTTAAAGGGTGGAGTAATATTAATAATAAAATATAAAACTGTGGGCGATAAAAGTTTACTGCAACTTTGCGTGCTTATAGACCGATGTTGCAGTCTTCTAAATAAGGCACATAGTAATAATCCGAGACTGATAAAAGTTTGCTGCATCTTGCCGGCTCACAACCGATGTTGCAGCCTTCTAAAAGGTAAAGTATCACCGAGTCAAAATAAGACTCCTGACCATGTCGGCTCTCATGACTCGATGTGGGCAGTTGTTTAAAGGAACCGAGGTTTACATAATGTTGCAATAAAAATAATAATAAGCCAAATTTCGACTCCGGGGGATTATCAAAAAGTAACCCCTAAATCGTAGGGCGAAATAAGAACCTTAATGTGACCTTATTCTCACGTCATATCGTCTCTTTAGAAGGATTTACAAACTAATTAATGGGTTCTAAACCTGGGTTTAACCTTTATATAAATAAGGTCTTTAAAATATTCGTCACAAATAATAATAATAAAATCTTTAGAGGATTTAGGAAATAAAAGAGCGGAAAGTAGCTATGCTTTCACAATTAGCATTTATGAGTAGTGTTAGCATCTTAACTTGTATTTAATGATGATTTCGTTTTTAAGCTTGGTTTATGGCGGGGTAACAAAATCAAGGATGATGAATTTAACCTTTTATTGTATTCTTGTTTCCTAGTGAAGTTTAATAGAATTGAATGATAAATAATAAATGCATAAAAATGGTTAAACGGGGGGCTTTTCAAAACTAGTGATTTCTTAATCCCCTTAGATGAACACTTAGCTACTTTTCTAGGTAATTAGTCTAAAGGGGTGAAATTTTTGGTTTTCTAAGTTGTATAATGACATTGGCGTGGGACACGGCAATAACTTAGTAGGGGGGTTTTATTGAAATGTGTTTAATCACATATCAATTAACCTTATTAGAATAAGCATAAACGACCAAAAATACTTTAAAATGCATTGTAATATTTTATATTTTGTGGTTCATGTTTTGCAGGTAACGGATAAATCACAAAAGGACAAAAATCAAGCAAAAATGACAAAATGCCAGCACGAGATTGAAAGAGTGCGAAAATACCAAAGTCGAAGGCGTACCTATCTTCTATGGACCAACCCGGGCCCACTTAATGGGCCGGGTCAGCCCATTAGTTTATAAACCGAAACGATTAATCCTTTAAGCCTTAAATCCATTATCTATAAACCTTTACTAATTTACTTGGCCCATGTAACCAAATCCAAGCCCAACTCCATCCCTGAGCCCAAATCAAAAAAATGATATAACACACGGGTCAAACACCCAGGTCAAACAAACTGTGGATCTTTTTTTCCCTCCCATATTTCACCTCCATTAACAAAGCAGGGTAAAACCTCCCAAGTACAAGCTCATGTCCGTTTAGAAGGGTACGACTGACAACACTGACACCCTCCTTATCCACGATGGCAATCCCCAGCAATATGATTAGCCAATTAGATGTGTACTTGATCCAACGGCTCAAAGATTAAAGATTAAAGGCGGTTATGATTGGAGGGCCAAGATTAGAGATTGAGGGAGCGTCCTGAAGGCTAGAAGGTTCCTCTCACCCCTATAAATAGATGGCTTGATCACTCAGAGAGGGTGTGTAGGATTTTAGCTTAAAATAGTTTTTAGTAGCTTATTATGTAATCTTAGCTTATTGTTTTCTTTAATGTAGTTTCTCTTTTCAAGCAGTTTGTAAGCCTACCTTTTAGATTAAATAAAAGTCATATTCATCTATGAGTTCACTTAAATAATTTTCTGTCCTTTACTTAAATGCAATTATGGATTTAAAAGCGTAAATAAGTAATAACTAGATGAAGCTCAATTAGCTGCTTTACTATTATTAAGCTTCTGCTAGTCAGTTGCTAACCCTAAAGCTTAAACAGAATAAGCATCCACTTCAAAATCACTCAAAATTACCTTAGCTTATGTTTTGGATGATAAGCCAGATTGGGATGGGCTTATGGACACTACCAGCTTGTTTCTAACAAGCTAGAGCTTGTAGAATAGCTCCTTTGAGCATTTGTGATCATTGTTTGACATAGGATCAAGGTATTTTTCTTTTACTCTTTATTTGTAGCTTATTATCTGTTCTGCTTATCCATCTGCTTATTTGCTTAACTTGTTCTTGATTATTGCTTATTCCTAGTATTTCATATGCTTATATCTTAGTAGTTTAATAGTTCTATTTAAGTTTTAAATTCATTAGTTAAATATAGTGTTAAAACTGTCTCATAAATGGCATGATTAGTTTATAAGCTAGCTTATTGGTTTGTGCTTATTATTTTGAATTAGTTGCTTAAAAGTCCTTTAATATAGTTATGCTTAATCTGTTTTTAGTTTTACATGCTTAATAAGGTCTAAATCAGCTTAAAAATGTTGTTCAAACTTATTAAGGGGTGTTTGGCACAAGAAGTACTATCCTTGGTTAGTACTGTTTGATTGCTTTGTGCCTTTAAGCCTAGTTTGATAAGCTTAAATTAAGCCTATAAGATAGTTTTAATAAGTAGTAAAAGCTTAATCCTCTAGTTTAAGGCCTAGTGTATTAGTGTTTTGTATCTGTGGCACTCTTGCTCTCTAAATTAGCTTATTAGTTTAGATCTTATTAGAGTGCTATTTTGTGTTAGATTTGAATCTAAAATGCAGTAGTATAAGTTTTGTTTAAATGAGCAATTGTCCTTTGATTTTGAGTCATATCTGTCATAGAACCTAAGCCTCTTTTTCAAGGTTCAAAGTCTAGTCTTTAAGAGCAAATCTAAGCTAGATTAAGCTTATTTGAGGGTCTAAAATTGGTAGCATAAGCTCTCTAGGGTACAAGCTTGATCTGTTTAAGCTTTTTATTAAATTTCATTAGCTTAATCTAAAAAGCCAAAAAAATAAGTTTAAGTCTGTCAGTTTTTAAGTTCTTTTTTATAGCTTATTTCTAAACCCATTTCCTTAAATCTTGTTTTTATATGTTCTTTGGATGCTAAAGTTAATCTGTTTTTAGCTTATACCTTATTTCAAGTGCTTATTAAGTGTTCTTAGGCTTAACTCAAAATTAGTCCATATTGTCCTTTAGGACTGGCGAGTTTAAGGTATGTCATTGCTTTTAGCTTTTATAGCTTTTCAGGCTAGATTTATTAGTTAATTTCTTGTCTTATAAGCTTATTAAGTCTAAGTAGTGATCTCTTTGTTAGCTTTTTGAATTTTTCCATTTGCTTAATAAGTCTAAAAAGCCAAACATTTTTGCTTTTAAGTCATTAGCTATTTTCTTTGAAACTGACAATTTTAATCTTCTTAATTCTAGCTTATTTTTCAGCATTGCCAAAAAGTTCTTCACAAAAAGTTTGTTATTTTAGCTTATTTTTAACCTTTTCAAAACGAAAATTAAAAATAACACGTTTTGTAAAAAGAGATGGTCACAGGATTCGAACCTGTGACCTCTCCCTTTCATAATCAACACCTCACACACACAACACTTAACCAACTGCCCTGGGTTCTTTTTCATTTCTTCTTTTGCCTTTAACACTAATTAACGTATTTAGGTTTAAGCTTATTTTTTTATAACTGCTTATATTGTTTCAGCTTATTACTCACTCGATTTATTTTTCCTAAGTTTTAGATTAGTTCATAGTATGTATCAATAAATTTTTTATAAGAATTTTAATAATTAGTTTACTATTTTTAATATTTAATTTAGATTAAAACTGTTTTTAGTTCATAATAAATAAAATAAAAGTCAAAAAAATATAAATCTTTTTTCTAAAATTATTTTTAGTCATTTAGGATTTATAAAAAAAATAGAATTAGGGTTAAATTTTAATAATTTAGGTAATTAGTCGCGTTTTTAATTCCCGTTATCGTTTTTAGCTTAATTCCTTAGTTGCCTTATTTGATTGTTTGCTTTAACTTTCTTTCCTTTGCGTTTTTAGAATTAGAAATAAAAAACAAAAATACTTGATATTCAATCATCAAACAAAATAATTTTGTTAAATTCAAATTCACTTCTCGTCGGGATACGACACTCGGGAAATATACTATTGTTTGTCCTCAAGCAATTTTATATTAAACGGGAAACTCTCTATATTATAACTATTTGGTATTATTTTAGAATATATATTTTATTATATATATATATACTATTATTATATTCAAATCAGTTTTTGGCGCCGCTGCCGGGGACGAGGTGTACGATTTTCGCGAAGTATTTAAAGTTAGTGCCTTGAAGATCCTTCCTCGCGAAGTTATCATTTTTAATTTGTTATTTTCTTTTATAAAACCATAAAAATACAAAAATATTTTGTTTATTTTATAAAATACCAAAAAAGTTAAAAAAACATAAAAAAGACAACCGTTGTGTCACTTGTGAAAACAACTCACCTTTAGATTTACAAACTTTAAGAGAGTTTTAAGGAGGGTCGATCCAACGAACTTCGACCCAAAAGGAGAAGGTTTTTAAAAACGCTTCGCTTACCCCTCAGTCCCACCCTTCTTGTGCTTTTTTCTAAAGAGCTACCGTACACTTGTTCGATTTTAATCGTTACAAAAAATAGTTTCATTTATTAAAACTGTTTTTAGTGCATGAGCATTCGCTCTACGTCTTCAAATCTATTTTCTCCGCTTCGAGACCCCGAGAGTCTTATTCGACGAAGGAATTTAGGTGAACCGACATCTCTTTTCGACTTCGAAGAAGTTATGAGCATTCCTCATAATAACATGGGACCGCCTCATGCGGGGGCCCCTCCTCCACCAAATAATAGTCCACCTCCGGTGGTGAGACCTAACAGGCAAGCTCCCCGATCAATGGAGGAGTTGTGCCAACCGTCTATAGATGTACTGGGCGGACCAATTACTCGGATTCCAATTCAAGCAACAGATTTTGGACTTCGTCATCACATGATACAACAAGTTTAAAATACTTGCCAATTTCACGGATTACCAGGTGACAATGCCAATAGACATAATGATAAATTTTTGGAAATTACTCAACATATGAAACAAAATGGGGTCTCTGATGACGCCCTTCGCTTGTCTCTTTTTCCATATTCCTTGACGCATCATGCTATCGCGTGGTATGATCGCCTTCCAAGGAATTCCATCCACTCTTTCGACGATATGAGGAAATTTCTCTTGAAATATTTTCCTCCTTCGATGGTGACTAAATTAAGGAACGAGATCACAAAATTTGAGCAAAAACCGCACGAATCATTATTCAAGGCATGGGAGCGTTATAAATTGTCCATTGATCGGTGTCCTAACCATAACATGCTTTTGGTTACACAAATTATAACGATTTTACATGGTTGACATTAAGTCATCGGGAACACCATCAATTGCTTGGCATCGGGATAGGAATTTTATGCTAAAGACACCGAAAGATGTTACGAATTGATCGAGAACATGACCGCTCACCATAACCATTGGGACACTTCCGCAACTCGAGACAAGACATCTAGAAATATCTCCTCTACTACTTCTACCGGGAGTCCCGAAGTTATTTGACAATTGGAATTAATGAATAAGAATTTTGTAGAAATGATGAGACAAATACAATCAGTCAAATTTATGAATCCGAAATGCGAGACTTGTGGTGGTCCCCATTCCTTCACCGAGCGCCCAGCCGCCGATGGCTACACTCAAAAGGCCGCTTATGCTACTACGGGTAATTATAACTCGGGGGTAATTCCTACCAACCGCAAGTCGGTGACCGTGAAATTAGCCTTAGCATCCGCTCGAATAATTACCTCGGACCACCCGGTTTCAATCAACCAAATGTGCAAAATAATCAAAACCGATACAATCAAAATCAAGGGAATTTTCAAGCCTCGAATTATCAAGCTCCGAACAATTAAGGAAGAGGGCAAAATTTCAATCAAGGAAACAACAATTATCAAGCTCCTAATCTTCAAGCTCCTAATCTTCAAGCTCTGAATTTTCAAGCTCAAGTTGGACCTACAAACGTGTTAACAAACTACTTGAAGAGTAATGAAGCTACGTTAAGAGCAAATGCAAAAAAAAAACACAAATGACGAAACATATGAAAAACGTAATTGGCAAATGAGTTCAAATCTACGATTGATGCAAGAACCAATAAAATAGAAAATCAAAACAATCAAATAATGAACATATTAACTAATATGCAAAATCAAAATTCCTCGGGTTCGGGAACACTTCCTAGTAATACCGTTGCTAACCCGAGAGGTGACGTGAAAGCTATTACCACCCGAAGTGGTGTTGCTTATAATGAACCTACGATTCTACCTACTCTTTCTCCTCTCCTGAAGGAAGTGGAACGTGAAACTGAGGTGACAAAGGACAAGGTGCAAAATACAAGTTTTTAGGAAAGTACCGCATACAGCACATCAACCGGAGAATGAATGAAAGTCTAACCACCAGTTACATGCCAAGACCCAATTTCAAAGAAGCCCGAAGTTGCTTCCAAAAGCCTAAACCCTAAACACGTCAATAAACCTTATCCTTCGAGGCTTAATGACCAAAAGCTCCATGAAAAAGCTAATAATCAAATGTTGAAGTTTCTTCAAATCTTTCAAAGATTACACTTCGATATTAGCTTCACGGATGCTCTTCTTCATATGCCGAAGTTTGATTATATGTTTAAAAGTCTTCTAAGTAATAAGGAAAAGTTGTTTGAATTAGCAAATACTCCGTTAAATGAAAATTGCTCGGCGGTGCTCCTAAAAAAGTTGCCTGAAAAACTTGGAGACCCCGGAGATTTTAAGTCCCGTGTGATATTTTCTGGACTAGATTAATGCTTAGCTTTATTGCCGCTCTTGGCGTCTAAAAGCATTAAATCTAATGCCTCTTTCCGTATGGAAGCAGCTTTCGCTCCCAGAACTCACTTCGACCCGCATGACACTCGAACTCGCGGATCGATCAGTTGCTCATCCAAAAGGGGTCGCCGAAGATGTTTTTGTGAAAGTAGGAAAGTTTTATTTTTTGGCTGAATTTGTTTAGAATTACGATGTTGATGCCTTTGGGTTCCCTCCATCCTCGGGAGACCTTTCCTTTAGGACGCAGAGCTTTAAAATCGATGTTTATGTGAAGAATTAACTCTACAGTCGAGATGAGCCATATGTTGAAAGTCGGGGCAAACTTTGAGATACTAAACCCGTAGTTACGAAAACGGTTAATCAAGTCCAATGTCATAGACGTTTCTTGTGCGATATATGCTCAGAGAAGTGCTCAGAATTTTCGGATAAGTTCGTCAAGTGGCAATCCCCACTCCTTCGTATCCTATCACCGCTTCAGTTCTTCCCCCGTCTTACACTCCTTTTGAAGGAGGAATTTTCATTTTGG
Organism: Tanacetum coccineum; assembly: GCA_026074375.1. Lineage (NCBI taxonomy): Eukaryota > Viridiplantae > Streptophyta > Magnoliopsida > Asterales > Asteraceae > Tanacetum > Tanacetum coccineum. The sequence continues at coordinate 32,691 of BQNB010008997.1, forward strand.
AAGAAAATTGAGCACTTTTACGTACCCCGAAGAGCTTTCTAATTTAGATGACGATTATTACGACACGGAGGGAGACATTCTTTACCTTGAAGAATTGTTAAATGAAGACCCGTCTCTGACTCTCCCTCCGATGAAGAATGATGACCTTAATCAAGTTGATGTTACTATGACAAAGCCTTCAATCGAAGAACCTTCGGAAGTCGAGCCTTAAGGATTTACCTTCTCATTTAGAATATGCATTTTTAGAAAGAACCGATAAATTACCCATTATAATTTCTAAAGAGTTAAAAGATGAAGAAAAAGCCGCCCTTTTAAAGGTTCTTAAGTCACACAAATGGTCCATCGCATGGAAGATTTCCGATATTAAGGGTATCGACCCTAGTTTTTGTACTCACAAGATCTTAGTGGAAGACGACTTCAAACCGGCGGTTCAACATCAAAGAAGGGTAAATCTAAAAATTCATGCAGTAATAAAAAAGGAAGTTATCAAACTGCCTCGAATGCCGATTGATTACCCTATCTTGATAGTCCTTAGGTGAGAAGCCCCGTACATTTAATGGCCTAAGAAGGGTGGCATAACCGTAGTTGAAAACGAAGATAATGATTTAATACCCACTAGGTTAGTTACGGGATGGCGAGTTTGTATTGATTACCGAAAGCTTAATGATGTCACTCGTAAAGACCATTTCCCGTTGCCTTTTATGGATCAAATGCTAGAACGTTTAGCGGGAAATGAATACTATTGTTTTCTAGATGGTTTTTTTGGATATTTTCAAATACCTATTGACCCACAAGACCAAGAAAAGACCACCTGCACTTGCCCTTATGGAACGTTTGCCTACTGACGTATGCCTTTCGACTTATGTAATGCTTCGGGCACGTTCCAAAGGTGCATGATGGCCATTTTCCACGATATGATCGAGGAAACAATGGAGGTCTTTATGGATGATTTCTTGGTCTTTGGGGATTCTTTCTCGTCATGCCTCTCCCATTTAGACAAAATGCTCAAACGGTGCGAAGACACTAATTTAGTTCTAAATTCGGAGAAATGCCATTTTATGGTAAAAGAAGGCATTGTTTTAGGACATAAAATTTCAAAGTCCGGGATTCAGGTCGACTGAGCTAAAGTTAATGTTATAGCTAAACTCCCTCATCCGACTTCCATTAAATGCATTCAAAGTTTTTTAGGTCACGCCGGGTTCTATCGTTGATTTATTCAAGCTCTTTCTAAAATCGCCCGGCCAATGACCTATCTTCTTGAAAAAGAAACTCCATTTGTTTTCTCGAATGAATGTATTGAAGTGTTTAATATACTTAAGAAAAAGTTAACTCAGCCCAAGATATTTAGTTACCCCCGAATTGGACCTACATTTGAAAATTATTGCGACGCTAGTGATTATGCTGTAGGTGTCATTCTTGGGGCAACGTAAGACCAAACATTTTCAGCCTATACACTATGCAAGTAAGACCATGACGGATGCTCAAGCACATTACACGACTACGGAAAAAGAGTTATTAGCCGTGGTGTATGCTTTTGAGAAATTCCGACCTTACTTAGTCTTATCAAAGACCATAGTGTATACGGACCACTCGGCTCTTAAGTACCTTCTTGCTAAACAAGATGCTAAGCCGAGATTGCTATGGTGGATTCTCCACGCCAAGTATTACGATTTTATAATTCGTGATAAATAAGGAGCGGAGCATACTCGCGGCCGGGGAGTCCATCATGTCTAAGACAATAAAAACCACATGAAGGATGATTTCGAGAAAAAGGAAATCAATGAAACTTTTCCTCTCGAGACCCTTGGAATAATATCTTCTCATAATGATTCTAGTACCCCATGGTTTGTCGACATTGCAAATTACCATGCGGGGAATTTTGTAATAAAAGGGATGTCGTCCCAACAAAAGAAAAAGTTCTTTAAAGATGTTAAGTATTATTTTTGGGACGACCCCTACTTGTTTAAGATTTGTGCGGATCAAGTGATTAGGCAGTGTGTTCACGGACAAGAAGACGTTGATATCTTCACGCTTGCCATAATGGACCCACCGGGGGACATCATGGTGCGAACTACACTGCTAAGAAAGTCTTCGATCCTGGGTTTCTTTATTGCCTACTATTACAGAGATTCCCATGATGTGACTTTGTCACACGTGTTTGACGCTTGTCCAACGTCAAGGCAAAACTCCGCAACTTATGAAATGCCTCAAAATGCAATTCAAGTTTACGAGATCTTTGACGTGTGGGACATTGATTTTATGGGACCATTCCCGTTTTCTCAAGGGAACAAGTACATTCTCGTGGCCGTCGACTACTTGTCTGAATGGGTTGAAGCAAAAGCGCTCCCCACTAACGATGCCCGGGTTGTTGTTAAATTATTGAAATCTCTTTTTGCCCGATTTGGAACTCCTCGTGCTATAATTAGTGATCGCGGTACCCATTTTTGTAATGATCAGATTTCTAAAATCATGCTTAAGTATGGAGTTACTCATCGTCATACTAATTCTAAACCCTTATCACCACAAACGAGTGGCAAGTGATGTTCAAATTGTTGTTTAAAAACCGTATTTTAGAAAGATCGTAAGGTGAAAAGCGTGCATCATGCTCCGAAAAGTTAATGAATGAAAGCATTATGGGCCTTCCATACCGCTTTCAAAACACCCATTGGGTGCACTCCTTATAAGCCCGTGTACGGAAAGGCTTGCCATCTTCCTATCGAACATGAACACAAGGCCAATTAGGCCTTGAAATATTGTAATTTTGACCTTAAGACCGTGGGTGATCACCAAAAAGTTCAAATGAATGAATTAAATGAACTTCGGGATCAAGCTTACAAGAATTCTTTAATCTATAAAGAGAAAACAAAGAAGATTCATGACTCCAAGATTAAAAACCGCGTCTTTAACGTTGGTGATCGAGTTCTTCTCTTCAATTTTCGATTAAAGATTTTCTCCGGAAAACTCAAAAGCCGTTGGACCGGACCGTTCACCGTTCCTCAAGTTTTCCCTTATGGAACCATCGAGTTATCTCAATCAAATGGACCAAATTTCAAGGTGAACGGTCATAGACTTATACACTATTTTGGAGGGGACATACCATAAATGGTTGTCCCAGATCTCCAAACCTTCCCCATGAACCACTAAATTCGGGGTTGAGTCAGGCTTGTGACTCGGTTAACAAAAACAAGCGCTTCATGGGTGGCAACCCATGCTTATCCTTAGTACTAGTATATTAGTATAATAGTTATTAATAAGTGTGATATGAGGAGGCTCGCCTCTTCCTTTCTCGTGTTTTGTGTTTTATGTCCAGGATTGCCCTGATTTTGAAGACTCTCGTGCTCATAGTTTTGTATATCGTCCACTCGATCTTCAATCCTTCACATGTTTATATATGGGAATCTGATATCCTAGATCTTATTGATTTAACGTTATCTATTAGCTAAATAATAAACGGCATTAAAGATTTGCGAGAGACCCCTTAATATGTGGAAATATGCTTAAATTAGTTTGGGGGTGACAGTCCTCACATTGAGGGAAGATGTGTAGTTCAAGTATGGGGGGGGGTAACTATCGATTTGATCGTACTTGCAGTCAGTTGTCTTACACTAACCCTTTTTCCTTTCCCACCAAAAATAGCAAAAAATATGCCAAAATTAAATTTTTTTTTTCAAAAATTGAGAATAAGTTGTTATTGACACGTAGATTTTTGCTTATTTAAGGAATAAATTTTGACTTGATCGAGACAATGTTGCGCTCTAGATTTCCCCTTACCTTATAATAAATCTAAGCTTTTGCTAGTTCTTTTATACAAGAACTTTAAAAACGAAAATACTAGCTTGAAAAAGCCAAGAGTTTGTCAAGTTTCCATGATAGCTTTAAATATGCAAAGCTGATATAGACAAAGCATTCGCGTATCTTTTTATTAAAGATTCTTAAATTTTGCGAAGAACGAAGATATATAGAGTTTTTAATATAAGCTTAGATTCTAAACATAGAAGTAGTTGTTCTCCTTTTAGGCTCATAGAGGTTAATTGTGGCTTTTTGCTCCCACCAGCTTAATAAACATTATATAATTGTTGAATAAATAAAGTTGCTTTAGGTTTTTACGATTCTTAGTTTAGATCACTTCGTAAAGATTCCTTCTAGTGAAAGTAAGGTACACATCGAGGTTTTGTCAGTGTTGTGGGAAAATAGGCTACCGATTCCTGATGGCTTGCTACCGTTGTCTAGGTAGTTAAAAGACTACAGGACTTGAAATTTGGCTAATAATAATAAGTTATGTAATAAACCGAAGCCAAAGTAAGACCACATAACCTCATACCGTCTCACAAGAACACCGATGTGGTAGTCTTTAAAGGTGGAGGAAATATCTAATAATGCATAAAACTTTGGGCTGAATAAAATTTATTACTGCAATCTTGCCGGCTTACAACCGATGTTGCAGTCTTCTAAATAAGGCACATAGTAATAATCCGAGACTGATAAAAGTTTGCTGCATCTTGCCGGCTCACAACCGATGTTGCAGCCTTCTAAAAGGTCAAGGATTACCGAGGTCGAAATAAGACTCATGGACCATGGTCGGCTCGCATACCGATGTGGCAGTTGTTTAAAGAACCGAGGTTTAATAATGTTGCAATAATAATAATAAAGTCAAATTTCAACTCCGGGGTTATCTAAAAAGGATAACCCCTAAATTGTGCGAAATTAGAACCTTAATGTGGACCTTATTCTCATCATATCATCTCTTTAGGAAAGGATTTCAAACTAATTATGTCGAGAAAACCGGGTTAACTTTATATAGAAATAAAAACTTTAATATATTTCGTCACAAATAATAATAATAAAATCTTTAGAGGATTTAGGAAATAAGGGAGCGGAAAGTAGCTATGCATTCACAATTAGCATTTATGAGTAGTGTTAGCATCTTAACTTGTATTTAACCATGATTTTGTTTTTAAGCTTGGTTTGGGGCGGGTGAAAAAAATCAAGGACGATGAATTTATCCTTTTATTATTTCTTGTTTCGTGAAGTTATAATATGAATGAATGATAATAATAAATGCATAAAAATGGTTAAACGGGGGGCTTTTCAAAACTAGTGATTTCTTAATCCCCTTAGATGAACACTTAGATACTTTTCTTAGTAATTAGTCTAAGGGGGTTGGAATTTTTGGTTTTCTAAGTTTGTATTTATGACATTGCGTGAGGACGCGGCAATAGCTTAGTATGGGGGATTTTTGATATGTGTTTAATCACATATCATTTTACCTTATTAAAATAAGCTTAAAAGACCAAAAATACATTAAAATGCATTGTATAGTTGTATTTTGTGGTTAATGCTTTACAGGTAATGGATAAATCACAAAAGGACAAAAATCAAGCAAAAGAGACAAAATACGAGCATGAGATTGAAAGAGTGCGAAAATACCGAAGCCGAAGCCGTACCTATCTTCTATGGACCAACCCGGGCCCACTTAATGGGCCGGGTCAGCCCATTAGTTTATAAACCTAAACCATTAATCCTTTAAGCCTTAAATCCATTATCTATAAACCTTTACCAATTTCCTTGGCCCATGTAACCAAATCCAAGCCCAACTTCATCCCTGAGCCTAAATCAAAAAAATGATATAACACACGGGTCAAACACCCAGGTTAAACTTACTGTGGATCTTCGTTTCCTTCCCATATTTCACCTCCATTAACGAAGCAGGGTAAATCCTCCCAAGTACAAGCATCAAAGACCTTCTAAAAGGGTACGACTGATAACACTGAAACCCTCCTTATCTACGCTGGCAATCCCCAGCAATATGATTGGCCAATTAGACGTGTACTTGATCCAACGACTCAAAGATTGAAGATTAGAGGCGGTTATGATTGGAGGGCCAAGATTAGAGATTGAGGGAGCGTCCCTGAAATGCTAGAAGGTTCCTCTCACCCCTATAAATAGAGGGCTTAATCACTCAGAGAGGGTGTGTAGGATTTTAGCTTAAAATAGTTTTTAGTAGCTTATTATGTAATCTTAGCTTATTGTTTTCTTTAATGTAGTTTCTTTTTTCAAACAGTTTGTAATCCTCTTTTAAGATTAATAAAAGTCATTTTCATTTATAGTTCACCTTAAATTCTGTCTTTACTTAAATGCAATTATGGTTTAAGCTTAAATAATAATAAGCTAATAAGCTCATTAAGCTGCTTTTACTATTTAAGCTTCTGCTTATTCAGTTTGGCTAACCTAAAGCTTAAACTGAATAACCATCCACTTCAAATCACTCCACAATTACCTTTAAGCTTATGTTTGAATGATAAGCCAGATAGGATGGCTTATAGGACACTACCCGACTTGTTTCTAACAATCTGGATCTATTTAGAATAACCATCTTGAGCATCTTATTGATCATTGTTTGAGATAGGATCAAGGTATTTTTCTTTTACTCTTTATTTGTAGCTAATTGTCTGTTCTGCTTATCCATATGTTTATTTGCTTAATATGTTCTTGATTATTGCTTATTCTAGTTCATATGCTTAGATCTTAGTAGTTTAATAGTTCTATTTAAGTTTTAAATTCACTAGTTAAATATAGTGTTAAAACTATCTCATAAATAGCATGATTAGTTTATAAGCTAGCTTATTGGTTTGTGCTTATTATTTTGAATTAGTTGCTTAAAAGTCCTTTAATATAGTTATGCTTAATCCTGTTTTCCATTTACATGCTTAATAAGGTCTAAATCAACTTAAAAATGTTGTTCAAACTTATTAAGGGGTGTTTGGCACAAGCAGTACTAACCTTGGTTAGTACTGTTTGATTGCTTTGTGCCTTTAAGCCAAGTTTGATAAGCTTAAATTAAGCCTATAAGATAGTTTTTGTTTTTTTTTTTTAATAATGTAGTAAAAGCTTAATTCTCTAGTTTAAGCGGTCTAGTGTATTAGTTTTTGTACTGTGGGTAACACTTGCTTTTCTATATTAGCTATTAGTTTTTAGATCTTATTAAGTGATAATTGTGTGTTAATTTTGTGTTAGATTTGAAATTTAAAATGCTTAGTAAGTTTTGTTAAATGAGCAATTGTCCTTATATTTTGAGTCATATTCGTCCATTTGAACCTAAGCACCGTTTTTTGGAAGGTTCAAAATCCAGTCTTCAAGAGAGCAAAAATCTATTAGATTTAAGCTTTCTTTTGAGGGTCTAAAATTGGTAGCATAAGCTCTCTAGGGTACAAGCTTGATCTGTTTAAGTTTTTTCTTAAATTTCATTAGCTTAATCTAGTTTAAATTAGGTCTGCAGATTGCCTTTTAAAACCAAAAAGCCAAAAAAATTAGTTTAAGTCTATCAGTTTTTAAGTTCTTTTTTCTAGCTTATTTTCAAACCCATTTCCTTAAATCTTGTTTTTATATGTTCTTTGGATGCTAAAGTTAATCTATTTTTAGCTTATACCTTATTTCAAGTGCTTATTAGGTCTTAAGCTTAGCTCAAAATTAGTCATTTGTCCTTAGGACTGCTAGTTTAAGTATGCATTGCTTTTAGCTTATATGAGCTTTTCAGCTAAGATTATTAGTTAATTTCTTGTCTTATAAGCTTATTAATCTAAGTTTGATACTCATTGTTAGGCTTTTTTGAATTTTTTTTTTTCCATTTGCTTAATAAGTCTAAAAAGCCAAACAGTTTTGCTTTTAATTCATTAGCTATTTTCTTTGAAACTGTCACTTTTAATCTGCTTAATTCTAGCTTAATTTTCAGCATTGTCAAAAAGTTCTTCACAAAATTTTTGTTATTTTAGCTTATTTTTAACCTTTTCAAAAAGAAAATTAAAAATAAAATGTTTTGTAAAAGAATGGTCACGGACAGTACAACTGTGACCTCGCCTCCCATCCCATACTCAACACCTCACACACATAACACTTAACCAACTGCCTTGTGGTCTTTTTCTTTTCTTTCTTTGTGCCATTTAATTCTTATAGACGTTTTTAGGTTTTAAGCTTATTTGCTTATTTGCTTTGCTTATTTGTTTCAGCTTATTTTCCCGTTTTATTTTTCCTAAGTTTAGATTAGTTCATAGAACTTTTCATAATTTTTCTAGAATTTTAATAATTAGTTTACTATTTTTAATATTTAATTTAGATTAAAACTGTTTTTAATTCATAATAAATAAAATAAAAGTAAAAAAAAATATAATTCTTTTTTCTAAAATTATTTTTAGTCATTTAGGATTTATAAAAAATAAAAAAATAGAATTAGGATTAAATTTTAATAATTTAGGTAATTAGTCGCGTTTTTAATTCCTGTTATCGTTTTTTGCTTAATTCCTTAGTTGCCTTATTTGATTGTTTACTTTAATTTTCTTTCCTTTGCGTTTTTAGAATTAGAAATCAAAAACAAAAATACTTGATATTCAAGCATCAAATAAAATACTTTCGTGAAATTCAAATTCACGTTCGCGTCGGGAAATACACACTCCGGGAATAAACTATTGTTGGTCCTCAAGCCATTTTAATATTAAAACGGGAACTCTCTATTTTATAACTATTTGGTATTATTTTAGAATATATATTTTATTATATATATACTATTATTATATTCAAATCAAATACACATAAACGCGACATGTATTTCATATATTCGGAATTTTAAAGACAAGCTTGAGATCTAGAGTAAACTTACTTGCAAAAGAGATACACATTTAAAGATCGAGCGTGACAACGTAGCTAGTAGCACAATAAGAACAATAAGCAAGAGTATGAAAGAAGAAGATATAACTTATTATTGGTGTTTTCCCATATCCAAGTAGGTGGCATTCTATGTTATAGGACCTCAAAATCATTGGTATTAAGTACAATAGGGAGTTAAAAGACTAATCATAATGGTGGAGGGTACAAGACCATCATAAAGGTGTAGGTTACTAGTTAGAGGTATAAATGTATACAATCATTACTAATAAATATTCATAACAAATAGTTAATTAAAGTTGAGATGAACGTAAACTCAAAATTATCAAAAAAGATGTAATAAATCTTAAATCAATTTTAGTTCATCAAAATAAAAAAACCTACTTTTCACTTTTAAAAAATAAAAAAAAATATATTGTAAACGGTAAATCGTTAAACGATAAAAAAAACACCACCGCGACGAGTATTTTTTTATTTTTCCGTAGATGAGCACTTCGATATACTTTCGACGAACTTGTTTTTCGAATTTTTTTTCTGAAAAAATCAAATGTGATTTGTGATTATGTAATTTTTCCACATGTAACTACAAAAAAAAATCAAAAAAAGTTCGTCGAAAGTATATAGAAGTGCCCTCTATAGAAAGATGATTTAATTATCGGCGCGACGGTATGATTTGTTTTGTGTAATGATTAATGGTTTGTGAGATATTTTTTTAAAAAAAAAGTAAAAAGTGGATTTTTTATAATTTGATGAAAAAATGGATGACTATGATTATTTCATTGAGTATTTGATAAATTTTGAGTTTATATTGAACTTTTCTCTAATTAATTAATATATATATTTTAGCTTGTCTTAGAAAAAGAATTAAATACATCGTTCGTCCTTAATGTTGCATATGAAATACAAGTTTCGTCTTACTTTAAAAAAAAAAATACCCTGGCTAAGTCTTAAAATTTCTTATTTTTTGAACTGTATTTCATCCTTTTAACTAGCAAGTGTGGGTCAACATCTGTTAACTCGCTCACGTGCCGTTCACATGAGGGTGTAATAGTCCTTTTTTGTTTTTTACTATTCAACCTCGTTTCCCTAACACTGTGTTCTTGAGTTCTTTCCTTAAAGAAAAGTAAAGGAAAATAAAGTAAACATTTTCCTTCTAAATTTGGGAGGAAATACTTTACTTTAAATCCATCAAATTAAAATTAAGCTCCTTCATTTCCTATTCTTTTCCTTCTTACTAATACTCGAAAACAATCAAATCTACTGATTCATTTCCATTTTTCTTCTTTCATTTTCTTTCTTAACTCTAACTCGAGAACACAGTGTAAGTCTTCTACCATGGAGTAATTTTTATCTATACTCATCATCCATAAACATTCACCCAAACCAATTTCTCATCTCCAAACTCGTCAAGATTTGAAAAATGGTTCATTTCTGGCGTGGTAAGCAGACGATCATTCACACGTCGTGGACTGTGAACAACCCAGGACGTCGTTTGTTTTCTTGTTCCACAACATGTCCAACATGTCAGTTAATTTAAGATAATGTAATGTCCCTTAGTGTTAATTTCAAAAGTGAACATTAGCAGGTGGTTGTTGGTTTACTTTAATACTTTCATTTGCATGATTAGGGTCGCATGCTGATTTATTGGATGGTTCGACCCCACCATATGTGTGCTTTTCAGTGTAATAATATCCCTAACGCTCTTAAGGACAGGAAATGAGCTGGAGGCAAGATTATAAGCTTGCCAAGCATAACTAGTAGCTGCTCAAACAAGTTTGTGGAAATGGAAGTCTATCTTGGTAACTTGGTTGGATTTAATGGGTGAAGTATTTATTTATGGCATGTATGGGTGTAATTTTTGTTTTTCTGCTGGACATGCTATATTTGTAAGACACCATCTTATGTAAACAATGGTTAAGTAGTCGCATTGTATGTAATGACTTTACTCTACCTTTAATGCATAGTTTCGTTTGTTTCTAAATTAATTTTTTTGTTTGGTTATTTTGTAAACTGTTTGTGTACTCTATTTGGTTGAAGTATATGTATTGGTTATTTTGCTTGAATTGACTTTTTTTAGCAATTGACTAATCAGTTCTTATATAATTCAAATGCACAAGAAATGAGCAAATGTGTACCCTGTTCATTTTATATGTTTCAATGTCATTTGCTTTTTTAAAACTAAACAACATACTACAGATAACTAACATTGGTGAGTCAACCCATCCTACTAAATGACCAAATGCAATTGTGAAAGTAACCAACACACTAAATGTTCAAGTACAAAGGTAATGTAGAAGAAATTCACCTGAAAATTAACAAACTGAACATCATTCTATAGATAATGCATATGGATATATTTCCAAACGCATAAATTTTAATTGTTTAAAGTAGAATAACAAAGCAACACATATTAATTATAAGAATACACACATTGTCTATAGAATACTTAAAGTAGCATAACAAAGCAACACATACTGATTATAAGAATACACACGATTTCCTATAGAACTCATAACAACATGAGCCTATGTAGCTAGGGCCAACATTCTTGCAACGTACAATCATGTGTCTTTGTCTATTTGGTAAAATAGGCTGAGATGAACTAGAAACTGCTTCCACACCACTTCATGAACCTGAGACTGAGATTGGGAATGGGATTGAATACCAACGGCTTGATCTTCACTTTCTGAATGAACACCAGTTGTATGATCTGCAACATAATGATTGTGAACACCACTTGGACAAACTGCTCCATCTTGACTTTGAACATCACTTTTACCTTCTACTTGTATCTTCCTAGCAACATTCTTCTCTTTAGCATCTGACTTCTTTATGCTAATATAGAGTTTGCCCTTTGACGTGATATTCCTTCTAATTGATGTCACATTCTACCTTTATCATGTGTGTGACTTTTTGTCTTACCATGAGAGAGACTTTTAGTACCACTACTTTGTGTTCTAGAAACATCACCCTGCATTGGATTAGTTTTTTTGTTGTGTCCAACATTGCCACAAAGTACCACAAGTTATCGTCCTTCAAGCCTTAGACAACCTACCATATTAAACAATATCATTAGTTTCAGAATTTGTCCTTATTCTTTTCCTTTTTCGACTAAACTTTGGTGTATGATGTCTCGTGGAATAATGGTTGTGTTCTGTTAGGAATCTAGAAAGTGTTGGTTACTATGTCGTATTTCATGTTTAGTCATTGTCAGTTATGTACGTTGTTATAACTTGTAATATCCCACATCGCCTCCCAAGGTAAACTTGGAAGGCTTCCCAAACCTATAAATAGAAGGCAAGGGGATGGATATGGGGTGGTGATTCCATTTCTCTCTTTTCTTTTTTTCTAGGAATCCACCATTCCCCCTCTCTCTCTATCTCTCTCTTGCCTAATCTCTATCTCTCGCCAAACTATATGTATGTTGTATGTTTATGAGTAGTCTACATTTGGTATCAATCGTCATGGGTTGATTAGTGGTGTGTGTGTGCACGTGTTTAAGCTTTCAAAGTACACAATTTTTTATTTTTTTTGTGTTTCGCTTGATAACGACGTCACAAGGATGAAGATATTAAATTTTTGTGTTTAAAAACCATAAAGGTTTATTTTATGATTCCTTAGGTGTTTTAGATCATAGAAGTACAAAAAGGTTTTTAATTTAAACATGTTTTAAGTGTTATTTGTATTTTTTGGTTTCGGTTGGATTGTAACACACAAGGTGCGAACCACCTTATTGTTGAAACATACGAACCACTTTGGTTTTACAAACTAGTGATCCTAGTTTTGTTGCACAAGAGTACCAAAAACATGCAAACCACGTTTATAACAAAAAATTCCCTGCGACTGATGCGGTTGCGTAAGGAATTCTACAAGAATTTTTAACAACTCCCAAGAGCAGAGTACCATAACCTTGTAGCGTAGTATTAGGCAATACACGGGTGGGTTGATTATAGTATTTCTAGGGGAATAGGTCAGGATAGGCTTGAATCATCGGTCTAACAGAATTCAAGGGGTAGAAAGAAGATTAATTTTGTGAATTTTAATTTTATAAATACTAAAGCAGTAAATCTATGGTTTTGAGAGGTTATTGATTGGTTTTAGCTATTTAAACTAAATAATAACTATGTTAATGGTGATAACAATATATTAAAGAATGTATTCATTTAATCATTATTACTACTTCCTCCCTAATTTCTTAATCTAGTGTTATGTTGCATTGTCACTCTTGTGATGACTATGTAATTATTTTCCTAAGTCAAGAACAGATAAAACGCACCCCGCCGTCTAAAATATCCGTTGAGGCAACGCACAAGTAAGTAGTATGAAGACTATTACAAGGCCCCAAGAGTACATTAAATGCATTTGAAATATATTATAAGTGGATCAACCATATAAGGGGCAAGGTAGTATGAAGACTGTTACCCGATGGTATCCTTTCTACACAATCATGTTCCCTAGACATATCAACAGCGATATAGACAAAATCTTGTTTTCTAAAGCCTAACATGCATATTCATCACAAGAAAGCCAACGTCCACTCTAAGATGCAGACATTCTTAGTTTCATACAATCATAAAAGAACACAATAGGGAGTTTAGCCAAGCATGTTAAAGATAAAGCAAGAACAACAAATAATCAAACAATAAGACATATTGAATAATTAAGATAGTCTTACTTGATTAAAACATGAATTGAAGGAGTTACAATAGGGTTTTGAAGCCCTAAAATCATCCTAATAAGCTGCCAAACAAACTAGGGTTTGTCTCCCTTTTTTACTCTAAAGTTACAAACCTAAAACCCTAATTTTGGTTTGTATATATAGAAAAGTCGCTGGCGACAGCGTAGCATTTTAATGTCGAGACGCCGATCGTGAAGTAGAAAAGTCTAGATCTCCGGGCTAGGTCTGCGAGCTGACCCGTTCGTGATTTCTTGTGACACCATCGTTAGGATAATTGTATCGGCGTCACGTGTATCTTGTACGCCATCACTTGCCATCCGCCTGAGAAAATAAATCTTGAGAGATTTAGTAGGTCCGTAGTCTTATCCGTTCTTTTCTAAATGAAGCCACGAAGTTAACATGTATTTCTCTAAATGCCATCCAAATGCTAAATACCTAAGCAGGAACGATTAAGTTACCTATTTTTGGGCATAAATGTAACGATTTTAGGGAGGATAAATGAACTACTAAAGTATATAAAATTGACTACACTTATCAATACTCCTACACTTGGGATTTGCTTGTCCCCAAGCAAATGGACTTTCTACCTAGACAGAAAGCAGTATTGAGGGTCATTGTAACCTCTCTTTAAAAGTAGTTTTCAACACACCTTCTTAACCATCGTAATTAAAAGCACAACACAATACTAGCACCTTACATAAGTGTTTGGAATTCTCTTCTTTCTCGCGTTTGTATAATGAAATGTAACAAAATGGGAAAAACGGAAAAATCAACACTCATTACCTGTCATAGCAAATAAATTACATAAGCTTGCTAAAGGATCAAACCTCCCCAACCACCAGTGCAAGCATTATTCATTACGATCTAGAGGATCTTATAAAGGTTGTAAGGTGTGGTGTAAATAACATATAATGAAACAGAAACTGATGGGATACATTTAGTGGCTTTTGGGTTGATATTTGGAGTGGGAAGGGTTAGCTAATTATATTACACAAATACATTGCTAGGTTTGGTTTAGCTAAGACCAAGACTCGGACGAAGATATACAAACTTCTCACAACTCTACATCAATCTCTTTTCTTTTTCTTTTCTTTTTTTGAATAACATAATACAATAAACATAAGTAAATGGAAGCCGTACATTTTTTTTACTTTTTTATATACATTTTTTTCGTACACTTTTGCCCTGCCATTGCTTAAACATATAATACATCATGGTTTTTTTTACACTTGAACAAACATATGGGGGTATTGACTTAACTTTTCTTCCCTATTCTTCCATGAAATAAATACTACCATGAATCCCAATCGTCCCAAAATTGTATTTACAAGGATAAGGACTTAGCAACCGTGTACTCAAATAATTAACTTGGGTTAAAACAATAATATACTAAAAGTGAGTACATACAAGGTAGGCTAAGGCGATTTGGGTGTAACGATTGGTTTACAGGTGACAATGCTCTTCATTAATAGTCCAGCTTAACCAAAAAATTACAAGAACCGTGAAAAAGGATAGGCTCGAAGGGTTGTACTAAGGGTATCCTACACTAAAAATGAGTGCATGGCAAGGGTGTGGGATAGTTATATGATCGGTGTGACAATCATAACGATTACAGGTTTAAAACATGGGTTAATCCTAGTGCCTCTTATCTAGCAAATCCTAATGCTTACTATGCGGTCTCAGGATGCATCACAAAAACAAGTTTTAGAATTTAATATACTATTGGTACACTTATATAATTTAATACCAATCTCAATGCTCTAGAAAAGGCGACAAAGACCACACGTACCCATCCGTAACGATGGAATAGACACATATGACTGCTCACTCATTAAATTGAGAAAGCTAAAGGTATAAATTATCTTGGGTATCAATAATTGATACCTGAATTCCTATAGATCTAAAGGCAAACCTCGCATTTTTGGGGTGGAATTCTGAGGGTTTTTGTGCTAGTCATATAAATTCCTATCTATGAGACGCTATTAATACTCGGTTTTCGTCGGTATGTGTCATAAAAATTTTAAATTTTGGTTAAAATTACCTTTTTATGCTATGTTTCGATATATTACCTATCATTTTACGGACAAAGCAAATGGCAAATGAAGCAATAGTTTCTAAGGCTTATTTCCCCCTACACTTAAGTTGAACATTGTCCCCAATGTTCTTTAGAAGTACCCATACAAACGAATAAAGGGATACGAAAACAAGTAAAAGAAACTTGTACTCCCCTGGTTTGCTCAATAATGGAGAAGAAACATGCAATAACTAGTTAAATCGTCCTCCAAAAATCATCCAATGAAACTTCCTAAGAACTTCTAAGCTTCTTCTCATCAAATATAACCTGTAATCAAAGACAAAGACAACTACGTAAAATCGGCGAGATATGATATATACAACGAAACTTTTGGGTTGACTCTATAAAAGCACTAAAGATAGGATGAGAGTGATGATGTAATCATAGGTTTTTGCAGGTTTACAAGATAATTACAAATTTTAAATATTGCACATTTTATTTTTCAAAAATAATGTGAAAATGTTTGTCGAAATCTTTCACATTTCAGGTGAGTCGATTCGTCGGATAAATCCTAACGCCGTCTCCACCCACTGTGAAGATTTCTTCTTCGTTTTTCTTGAAAATTTTCCTGCACGCAATTTTATTAGTTATTTCTTGTGTAAAATACTGCATAAAACCTGGGATTAGTCATTGCAATCATATGACTCAAAACTGACGCGAATTAATCTAAACAATTTATTTTAAATGTTTGAATTGGTTCTTTTAACCCGGATATATCCCTCTACACTTATTTTATGCAAAATACATTTGATTGTAAATAAGACGAAGTTACAAACAAAACAAAGCATGATTACAAAATAATTCATACATAAAAGAATAAATGATAAAGAATTAAAACACAAGAGACTCCTAAATGCGGGAAAATAAAATATTGGGTTGCCTCCCGAAAAGCGCTTTTCTTTATTTACGAGTCTTGTAGCTAGACTCGAAGTCACACGTCCTTACGATGTTTCATGAATGCTCACGTGACCCCTTATGAGCCATTCCTTCATGCTTTAGTTTACTTGGTATTCGGGACCTAGGTTTAGGCAATTCTTGTACATTAAACTTATACTTCTCATGGGGATCCTAAGTTCGCTCATCAAGATCTCGTTGGCAAAGATCAACAGTGGAGGGATCTTACTCTGAAAACACCCCCATTTATTACATATAGCCGGAAATCTAATCTGAAGGTATTACTTCAATGATACAACAATCAAAATCATAGAAACGACTAAAAGAGACGTTTTTGGAAAATTTAGTTATCATTCATTATAATAAGAGTTTTTACAAAATGCAGGTCCCACAATCTAAAACATAAAGTGTGAATGATAACAGTTCAGCCATCTTCAGATCCAAGCCACTCCGTGCCGCAAGTTGCTCAATTACCTGAGATAAACATGCTAAAAAGTCAACACAATGGTTGAGTGAAATTAGAATAGGTATGATAAACAGTTGAATACAAGTCAAATGTAATAATAGTACAAACACAATAATTATGAAAATGTATAGTATAATAACACCCCGTTAATAGTAAATGATTGCAACGAATACAATTATCATAATAATAGTGTATTACTGCTATATTGTCTTGTTTGGTCTGTTTGGTCTGATTGATCTGATTGGTCATGTTCCTTGCCTAACCTCATGGCACCAACACATTATCATCCAAAGTCAATTTAATGACTTGAAGAGCTCATAATATCAACATATTAACATCCCAAAGTTAATTTAACGACTTGAAGTCAATTTAATGACTTGTAGGATTTATAATATTAACACATTAATATCCAAAGTCAATTTAACGACTTGAAGTCAAATTTAACGACTTGTAGGATAGATAACTTAGACAGCAATTGTAATGATATGTCAGGATAGCATGTAATTTGGAAAACACTTGTATTCGTAATTTATAGCAGGTATCCCCCTCACGGGTTTATGAAAAGATTGAAATGCGAGGCTATGAATTCACTAAGTCTTTGAAAAGTAATCACATTGTTATAAGATAAACGAGTATGTAAAAGAGTTTGTAGCAAGCATGTATCCCCCTCGCGGGTTTATAAAACATGTAAATAAGTAAAGGCGAGGTTATGAATCTCACTAAGTTTTTGAAAATTAATCACATTGTTATAAGATAAACGAGTATGTAAAAGAGTTTGTAACAAGCATGTATCCCCCTCGCGGGTTTATAAAACATGTAAATAAGTAAAGGCGAGGTTATGAACTTCACCTGATAGGTAGATGTAATAAATATTCCAAAATGAAAGCTGACGACCTTATCACAATCTTAACGGGGGAAGGTTGATATAGCAAAATGATAGTAAACAGCCACGTCACGCAACCTGAGTAAATATGTCAAGTCTTAGGAAGATTGTACTCTAGAACTTTGGTTCAGAGAGTCTAATATTGTTATGAGTTTGATTGGAAAGTTTGGAATTATTGTATCCCGTTTCGGGAATCATAAATTCAGAAGTCATTCAGTAAACGTTTGAGGAGCTATGTGCACTATAAATCGTAAACCTAACAACTCATTACAAAATTAATACCAAGATGAAACCCTTAATATGAAGCTCCCTAGTATTGGTGAAACGATAAATCTTCTGGATGATCGTTTTTAAGCGTTTTTGTTCAATATCAAGATATGTATAAGCACGACCAAGGTTAATTAAAGTTTGTCTGGTAAGGTTTGAACATGATTTTAAAACATTTATCAAAATGTTACCATTTTATGACCCTTGATAATTGATCATGGCCAAAATAATACCCACGAGTAAGCACTTTTACGAGTTGGTCCTTCAAGTTTAAAAATATACAAGTAAACCTTTTACTTTCAAAAGTGACAAAATAGACCCCTTAGTTAAAACTTTGATAAAAGACCTTTTTAGTCATATGTATAAGTTTCATGAAAGTTTACGATATATACCTCTTGCATGCATTATACATTACAAAACATGTCTAAATGCAAGCAAGCTTATTTTAAACCTTTCAATAGAAAATTATAAGTTTTAATCAACAATAATATAATAATTTAACACAACGAAAGTTTTAAAATAACGAATTCGTTTAAGCTAGAAGCAAACGTGTCAAATTAGGGTTTTAAAACATAACCCGCGGGTTTTATGACATTTAGTTTAAGAAAAACAGCGAAATTATGGTTTCGGGACGTAACGGTTTTGGATCAAAATGGAAAATGAGCATGAATTGAGTTATGAAATTTTAACAAGAGTATATGTATGATCATATGAACATTATAAGGGTTTAGTAGCAGGTATGAAGATGATAGAACCTGTGTTTCAACTTATAGCTTGAAAACGGGTTGAAATCAGGATTTTTAGCTTCGTACGCCTAGAATAACGACTCCGGGGCTTCAAGGCTTCAAAGCTTCGCTTGAATGATCTTCTTAGATGATCCTAGGATCATATGGAGAAGAGAATGTTTGCTCAATTGGGTTATAGAAAGAAGAAGGTGGGTGCGAGTTTGAATGAAGCATATGAGGTCCTATTTATACTTGAATTCATGCAAGGAGGCTAAGGAACTCTTAAGACCAGACCATAGACATGTGTAGGAGCTAGCTACTAAGGTGGGAGGTCTATGGAGTGAGTTGAGAGGTCTAAAAAAGCTTAAGTGAAGGTGAGGACACCATTAGAGGCTATCCACGACTGGTTAGGGACAAAAAGGAGGAGATGTGGCTTTGATTTTGGCCATGGGAAGGCTTAAGCAGGTGGGTAAGCTGCTTAAGAGTGTCTAGTAGCTGGTCATGGAGGTGCTTGCACATGGGTAGAATTTTAAATGGGTTAAAATGAGCCATAACTAGCCGCGGGTCTGTTTTGGGTTACTAGGGCTCGAACTCTTTTTCTTGGCTTATATTTCAAGCACATTGATCAAGGAATGATAGAAACATGATCTCATGGTTTGTATTAAGGCTTATCATTGGAAATTAGCAAGTGGTTTGGGTTAAAACGGGTTGAAATTGAGTAAATAAGGTCGCGGGTTCATATAGGGCTCGTTAGGGTTTCTTTGACTTTTCTTGGCTTATAATTCTTGTATAATAGATCAAGGTTGATAGAAATTGATCTTAGGCATTGTATAAATTATTAATGAACCACTGATTTTGTGGTTTTTAAGCTAAAATAGGGTCCCGAAATAGAAAAAGTAAAGCGTGTGGGTTGAAATTCTGGGCAAGCAATAGGTTTATATTAGGGTTTTCTAAGGTTCAATTTCTTGTTTATTGCTAAAATGAAGATAGATAATGAATTGTAAACTCATATTCCATTCCTTGAGTTTATAATGTGTTCTTGGTGATTTTCGTAGATTTAAAACGGTAAAAAAATGCGTAAACAGTCTAATGACTCCATTTAGGTTACGTTTAGGGTTTCTCGGATTCAATTTTTGTATAAAGGATATGAGATGATGAAATAATGATGAAAATAGGATTGACATAAAATATAAAATTAAGTTATTAATCCTTATTTTGAAGCGTTAAGTTAGGTTTAAAATGATAAAAACGAAGAAACGAGTCATAGTGTGATTTAATAACACGGGTAGGGTTTTCCTGACTTTGGTTTCTTGTAATTTCATGAAATGAGGATTAATAAGGATTGAAAAGGAAGTATATGACTTGCTTGTAACTTGTACTTGATGGATTGTACAAGATTATTTAGGAAAACAAAGGTAAAGAGGCTATTTTGGATACCGTGTATTAATGACTTGTACATTGTGCTTTGAAAGCTTGTACTTGACTTGGAGGGAGTTTATATTTCAAATGAAAGTTTATATACTTGGAATATATGCTTTAGTAGCTTGTACATTTTTCACATTAAAATTAAACTTCATGGAAATAATTTTAGAGGTATACGATAACGGTTTAAAGCCCATTTTGATATAACGTTGCGAATGGTACATTATAGGAATAATGTACTTTGTAATAAGGATATGATGATATTGACTTGACATGTTATGATGTTTGCTTAACATATATAAAGATAGAATGGCCATAGATAGGTTACATTTAGTTATGTAAGTTACATGACATACTGAGATATTGACAATGCAAGTAATGTAATACAACAAAAAAATTCCCCGTATAATTGTGATCATAGTAAAATAGGTTGATGAAAATTCTTGGGTTGTTATAGTCTCCACCCCTTACAGAAATCTCGTCCCGAGATTTAATTGAAAGTTGTAGTGATATTATTTAGGAATAGATGTAGGTACTGGGTATGAATTTGATTTTTATGTTAGGCTAATCAAGGTCACAAGTCCACGTGTGTGATGCATTTATAATTATGTTGCGCACCATAATTATAATTACCTCCTTTCACACGTCTACTTATTTCCAAGACCACACATCTTGATGACAGCCAATAGAATTTCTCCAGATTCTGATAGAACCTGGGTGGATGAAATACTTCGATTTACGGAGCCTGTGGGTTATGGGCCTACCATGCTTCTGCTGCACTACTGTTATCGTAAAGAATCATTATTCATTAACCATTAAAAGTCAACATCAAATAAGAATGCTATCACAAGTCTTTGTTAAAATTTTCATACCTAGTGGTATTGAAATCATTTGGCATTGTATAGATTCTTGTGTGTTTCCTTGTTATTATGTTGCAGAATATAACAGAGAATTTTAGAATACGGAGATCATGGAATGAGTAATGTCAAGGAATGATTATGAATTTGTAAGAGAGTTGCTAATCACGTGAGATACAGATTTTGAAATGAACAGATGATGAAGGTAATGAAGGTAATAATGATAATGATTAAGGAATTGTTTGTACAAACGGATTGAAAGAAACTTGTTTGTACGTATGTTATATACTTAAGCCTACTTATTTATAATTTGTCACTTACAAAAAGAAGCGTTCAACTCCTTGTAACTGAGAATTTATAAATTCATAGTTCGGAGATTTATAATTTCCTTATTCAAATGAAGAAGTGACCTAATTCATTTCAATAAGATGATCATAAATCGTCTTACCTAAGCATAAAAACACGATATGGTAATGTGTAGAAAATGATATGATCATGAATGGTTAGATAATATTGAGATGTTGATTGTACTGACGCCCATATAATCGAGGATGAAAATTTATGTTGCAAAGGTATGAGGGGAGTATTCAGAGTTTGAACATAATAGAATCGATGGAATTGACAAATAATGTCGAGTTTTGATATCATCAGATAACAAGATGTAACGGAATCATCACTTTATTATTTCATGGATAGCTTTACATATGAAACTCTAAAAAGAGTTGATACTTATGCTACGTATCTCGTAGTAAAATTCTAGATAAAAGTAACAAATGACAAGGATTGTAGCTTGATGATTGGGGTTTTCAGATTGAAGAAGATTCTGATGAAACTTGAATATCCTCGAGAGTTGTTTCTAGGGTAGGAATTCTAAAGTGAACAAAAGCAAGCTCATCTCTAAGTATGCTTTCCTGTGGCCCAATTATTTGCTTTTGAGCGCTGATTTGCATAATGTTCTTTCTTTCCACAGGCATTACAAATTACGGATACTGTTTGTAGATCGTTTCTAGTGGTTGGTCTTTTGTTTTTGCAGTACTTGGTCTGGTGGCCTATCTTGTTGCAAACCTGACACTTGACACTGCAAGGTCCCGTGTGATGTAGTCTACATCTTTTACACAAGGGAAGGTTTCCAGTATACCCATTGGTAGCAGCATAAGTCTTGAAGGCTTCTTGTCTTTTATGCTGTTGTTGGTGGTAATCATTGTTATGGTTGTTATTGTTGCGGTTATCTTGGTAGTTGTTGTGATTGTGATTGTTGGAGTGGTTATTATTGTTGTGTTCATTGGGATAGTTGTTGTTGTTGGTGTTTCTTCTATCTTCAAACCTTCGTTTGTGATTATTGGTTTCTTGCACAGAATCACGCTTTATTATCTGATCCATTAATCTTTGGGCTATGTTGATGGCTTCCTCCAAAGTTTGAGGCTTCGAGGCAGTAACATTTCCTTCAATACTTCTGGGTAATCCACTAATGAAGACTTCCATAAGTTTCTCGGCGTTTGGTACCATGTTTGGGCATAAGACGGCTAATTCTTGAAATCTCCTGATGTAAGTCTTAAGATCATTTCCTTTCACAACCAAGTTGTAAAATTCGTCTTCCATCTTCTTGACTTCAGTTCGAGGGCAATACTTGTTGGTTAAGAGTCTTTTCAATTCGGTCCAAGTGATCCTATTAGCTTGTTCTATTCCGATGGGTTGGGCGTATGAATTCCACCAGGACAGGGCATCATCGGTTAAAGTACCGGTAGCAAATGTCACTCTGTCTTCCTCGGCACACTTGCTATGAGAAAACACCGATTCAGTACATTCAAACCAGCGGATGAGGTCAACTTCTCCTTCCGTACCATTAAAGTAGAAAGGTTGATAGCTAATGAACTCTTTATAGTTTCCCATTTTTGCTACAGGAGTTCTAGTAGGTCCGGTGTTCCTATTGGGATTACTAGCACTTGCCATTGATGCAGCTTGTGCTTTCAGAGCTGAGGAAATGCCATCATTAATTAGTTGCTGGATGGCAGCTAAAGTTATGGCTGGTGTTTCAGATGTTGACGTCCTTTTGGGAGGCATTCTATCAACAGAGGATAACACGTAGTAAGAATGATATCATAAGTTTTGAAAAGTAATAAAAGAGAATGTGATGCTTAAAATGCTTAAAGAGAAATGCTTATTTTTGAATTTTAAGCACTTAGGGGTTATGGTATGATTCATGAAGACGGAGATAATGATGCAAATGATGGAGATGATGATGAAAGAGAGATAAGCTGGAAACAATAAGGTATGAAACGAGATGAACAATAAGGTACGAAACGGGATTGCCTTTATAAATAACTTGCCTTTTTACTGTACATAGTCAAGATTTGACAAACGTTTTTATTTATACCACACATCTCGTGGCTAGGATAAAGCTATAAATATCCTAAAGATCTTCCTGATTTGTTTGGTGACGAGCTTGGATTTTCTCAATGATTTGTTCAAGATCAGAAATTTTTGTAGTGAGCAAAGGCAAATGGCTGTCTTTTCCTTTTTGCCTTAACCGTTCCTTTTGAAGTTCTGATATTCTGAGTCGGAATTCACTTATGTTCGGTTATTTAGTGTTGTTAGAGATGACCATTTATTCGTTCCTTCTTCCATTTCTCAATGCGGTGATGATTGAGTTCTATCTAATAATTCAAGATATCTTCAACTATGTTTCTCATGATTATTGTTTCTGATACTTCTTATTGCAGCATTTTCCTATTTCAACAGTACTTAGTGTGGGGTAGGTGTAGAAACTGAGGAAGAATGGTGATACCAAATTACCAGTTTGATTTCCGAGATGAAATAGATAAGTAGTTGAGGAGGAAGATGGGACTGATTCGCTTCTTAGGTGGTAATAGTGTATTCAGGAATAAAGAAATACGAGGATTAATAGTATGATGAGTGGTAATATCGGAGTTGATTGAGTCAAAATAAGCTGGTGGGACGTATTTGGATTCTGGTGAGATATGGTAATTTGAATAAGTGTAAATACCCATATCTGTTATTTCACCAAAAATTGACCTAAATGAACCAAATCAGACCTAAAAATGGCAAATATTGCGTGTTATTTGTGTTTTGTAGTGGAAGGTACGGTTTTATCAAAAATCATCAAGAAAATCGTCAATATACGGGCAAACATGGACTACGAAATGGATAGAGTAACAAGAGAGCCAAAGTTTCATAAGCCAAAGGTCATTATGAATGTCTATATCTGTCAACTTTAGGTCAATCGAAGTCAAAATTACTTAGAAGACATACCCTATAATGTTTCATTTCAGTCCATCCAAATTTCTAATGTGTCACAAATGGTCCTATAACCTTTAATGGGTGAAATCCCACTTAAAAACCATTAACCGGCACACAAAATAAATAACCCATAAACATATATTAAAATCCAAGGACCTTTATTGCCTCAAACAAAAGATGTTATATCATTTGAATATGTCATTACTTCTTACCTTCACAAAACAGATGGACAAAAAGGTTACAATGTCCCTTACTATTACACTATTTACCCGTATATGTTAAAATGGGGGAAAAGATCGTTTTTATATTCACCTTCTCCTAGTTTCACCTCCTGTCATATCAAAGGTGGTTTTTTTAATTATGTGTTGGAAAACCATAAAGTGTCGGTCACTTCCAAGTTGTAACACGGTCTTAGTCGTAGTTAGTGTAAATGATTGATTTAGTAATCTTGTCCGGACAAAGCCCATGGGAAGCCCATCAATAGCCCTTGGCTCGGCCTTTAGATCCTATATAAGCCCCCTCTCCTAGCCTTGGGTGAGGGGGGGATGTTCCCATGTTACCACTTTTAATTTTATACAATTCATCAATTTTCCATTTAATCTCTCTCTAACATCACATCCCACATACATCACTATTGTTTGGTTTGATCTATAAGATTACTAGTTTTCTTCAATTGGTATTAGTGCCATGGTGTGGGGTGTTTAGTTTTTGTGTTTGATTTGTGTTTCAAAAACCTTTACAAGAGCACTAAGTGAGTCAAATTTTTTGCTTAAAAACCTGATAGTTTCATTTTTTTTGTTCCTAGAGGCGTTAGTGTAATAAGTAACACTACGTTGTACAAGAATTTTTGCTAAAAAAACCATTAAAATCGTGTGTTTTTGTGGAGTTTTGAATATTTGAGTTTGTAGCTGTTGGAAACGAACGAGGAGAACGAACGTGATTTATATAGTGGTTGGACCGAAAACGAGGCAGTACCGATCTAGCTTTCTTATTTTGGAATACGGAACTGAGATTTTAGTGTTGGAACGTACGAGGAGAAACCAAACTAGCTATCTTATTTGAGAAACCGAATGAGCTATTCTCTTTGGGACCGAACTAGCTATTTCTATTTGCGGGGAACCTACGAGTAATCTTTGTTTGCCGACTAGTTTGAAAACGAACAAGAGGGAACCGAAACTAGTGACAAACAAGTTGGGATACGAAACGAACAGGGACCGAACGAGTAGGACGCCGAACGTGTTGGATTCGAACGAGTAGGGCCAACTAGCTAATTTTCTTTAAACGAAACTTAGTGAACACAAAAATTTAGTTAAACTTAACAATCTCGATTTTTTTAAAGTATACGGGTTATTTCTTTGACTTGTAAAATCACTTGAATCAAACACTTGTTTTCACGGTTTTGTCAAGTATTATAAAATTCCTGTAGTTAGTTTATTTCTCAAAGACTAGTAATCTCGTATACCAAAAACAATTTCTTGCTACCTCCAGATTGATCATTTGTTGTCAATCTTTTTGATTTCCACATTGACGACTCTTGCTGATAAATAACTTCTTTCTAGAGGAGCAAAACAAAACACCGATGCTTGTAAATACCTTGTATGAGTCATGGTAAAGCAGAATGGAATGTATATGATGAATAGGACACATGAAAGAATGATTCTTGCTTTCTGTTAAAAAAGGGACCACTTGTATGGCCTTCCTAGCACAGAGGATGGAGTAACAAGGATTAAGGAATATGTCTGAACTGATCCCGCTGAAGCCATTAAGCAGTTTGCGGACATTCAAAGTATTAAAACATCATTCTCCAAAGGCATACCAATTGAAATCTATGCTCTTGTAAGTCAAATCGTGTGGCAATTGATCTTTGAGAGAAGATTAAACTGATGATTGCTTGAACGTCATTTACAAAAACAAAGAACGTCGAGTGATGTTGTATGATGTAATTGATAAGTTAACATTACAAAAGGAGAGTCGTACATGTGTACTACTTGAGTTCACTAGGTTACTCAATGATATGGAACACTCTATAAGTTGCGCATTGGAGCAGTTTCAAGTTAATAACAAGTTCTTATACCAATCTTCATTGATGAATGAAGAAAATTTGTTACTGATGTAAATTTGGTTCAAAGACTTGCACAATTCCAATGTTTGATCAGCTCATGCTTACCTGCAAAACATGAAAGACATGCAAATGAAGTTCGTTTGATGCATGCACGCAACTCCGATATCTTGCTTTAGTTTGCATCTCACAATATTAATCAGCCAGCTTGGGACAGCTTATCAATCTCTTAACACACGCACCCACTAGTCTCTATCTAAACTTCACAGGTCACCATATCAGAACTTCCACAGTTTTGTTAAACCTTATTAAACTCAACAATTCACAACAATCAATCAACACCTCTTTCAAATTACTTATCCATCAAATGATTACAATCCACCGGTCTCCACTATGTTTATCTACACAACCATCAATCCCCATTGGAATATGTCCCATTGCCTGATCAGCAGCAACAACCTGAATTTTCCCAACCAGACTCCAGGTCTAGTTGCCCAGTGTTCCAGAAAGGAGGATGAATCACCATTTGATGCAATTATTAATATGATGTCTTTCATTAACTGATGTTGTCACATGCTTGTATCCTGACTACCCAACCAATCAGCTAAGGACTTCGTCTAACCCTACGTCAACAAAGCTACCATCTATTGTTGGAAATGTAATGTTGCAAATCTGTTCAGGGGAGCGAGGACAATCTACTTTGATGCTGGAAAAACACGAAAAAATAAACACTGGTGCATGTGTGGTAGCAACACGCGGGAAACAACGGACAGTTTTTTGTTACAATTGCAAAGGGTGGGTCATATTGCCAAGCTGTGTACTTAGCCCTAACGAGGAATAGGGATGGAAACATGGTTCATCGATAAAGTGTTGTTGTTTCAAGCATCAAGCACGGGGTCAAGCTTTAATCTGAGGAAGAAATAGAATTTTTGGCAGTATCCAGGACTCCTGACATTCAAACCTCTCAGAAAGTCATCACCCACAATGCTGCTTATCAAGCCGATGATCTGGATGCCTAGACTTGATTGTGATAAAACTCAACTCAGCAAAGAATTGCTCTCTTGGCCTATCTCTCAAGGAATTGGCTCTCTGAAGCACCACTGTGGTACACAATCCAGATATATACTGTACTTATGACTTATTCAAGCAACAGTGAGCCAGATAATGTCAGTTTTCTGACTGTCCAATTGATGTGAGCTAGCCAGAAAATGACATAACCAGTGTTAGCAATATCATTCATGATTCTCAGTTATTGAGTTGAAAATACAAACAGGAAAATGTCGCAGAATTCTAACTCTTCTGCTCAATAAGATGTCTTGATTTGTCTATAGTTTGAGCAATTTAGTACCCAAGGTGACGCATTGCACATATGTTAATAATACTTTTGACTACCGGAGCTTGCAGATATAGCAGATGAGGTTAAAGATTTGAAACGAAAATTCAAAATGTTGAAATATTTTTAGGATCAAAATGAAATATTGCCGATATGGTTACGTCTTTAAGCAAATCTTTTTGAACAAGTGCAAAGATAAGGATTCTTTATTGAAACAGTTTTTGACTCAAAAAATGACTTGAAATTGAAGGAGAAAGAAAACAGAAAATATTGATAAGAATTGCTTTAGAAAAGAAAATTAAGCAACATGCAACTTCACATTTTTTTCTCAAGAGGCATTCTGCGCAAACTGTTATATGATGATAAATCCTAATTTGTTATGATCATTCCTCGAAACAAGCTATCGGTTTTGTAATAAACACTTTCTATCTGATAAAGCTCGGGAGTTCAAAGCCAAAGACTGTATGATGGGAAATACCATTCTTAAATGGATACTATTATTGATTCCTGATTCTGATGAGACTTTAATGCGTTGTGAAGAGAGTCGTTCAAAAAATGTTTTGAAAGAACAATGTTCCATTGTTTTGAAAAACATAGAGTGAACACGAAACCCACTCAATTATGCCATTCCTTAATAAAGATTTTACAAACGATTGTTCGACAATTGATTTATATAGTGACACATGCCTTTAGGGAAAGCGACTACGGTCCACTTTTGACACATCTCATTTCTTGCCAACCCATCATAGTTGAGCGTTCCAAAAGGATACTTCCTAAAGTATAGTATGGTGTATAATTGCTTGAAAGAGCTTAACGCTATCTTACTGGCTTTGATCAGGTTGTCAAGAAAGATCCACTGCCACAGCTATCAACTGTGGGCACGTGGGGGTTTGAAACATGACAATGGATTGTTTTCAAGATGAATTCATTCAATTTATAAAGACGTTTAAAAGATATCTTCATTAACTTCAACCAATACTTGGTTTGAAGATAACTTGCCGTTCCAAATGCTTTTATCAAATGGAAAAGGCTGTCGAACAATTCGCTTGGAGTCTAAAACATTTCGGATGTTAAATTGATATCAGGTTTTGAGTGATAATGAAAGACTATTAGCACTCAACGCCATTGATATGAAATTGTAATAACTGTGTGAATGTGTATCTGAATGAAGGTTTGAAAATGTGATATGTAACTGTCATAAGTGTCGCGAACTTAAGACTGGCTTATCAATTAAAAAGGATCTTGTTTCGATAAAGAAACTACGAAAAACTTTGTTAAGAGTTTTCGACTCTTAAAAAAATTGCATTACTTTGAAGATGTTTTAAACTCAATCAAAGTAAATTTTTTCAACTAGAAAACAGTGTTTTAAATCAAAATGCTTCCAAGTTTTACTCTGTTGTTTGACAATTAAGTGGATATTGAGAGCTCGTATCAAGCATAATGACACAGTCAATTGTCAAGTTGGAAAGAGACAAATTAAGGCCTTTAAATGGAATTGTGGATGATCATACAGTCAAATGGTCTTGGATGTAAATTGAGACTATTTAACATTGAATTGGAACATTAGAGTGACAAACTTGTTGCTGAGAATAAGCATTTGATAAACAGACTTATAAGCAGCTTTGGATCGATTAAACCAAAACTGTGTTCAATCAAAAAAAGAACAATGTGATGCGTTTTTCAAGCAAGTCAATATAAAGTCTGGGGAAATTTTCTGATTTAAATGCGAAACTTCAGGAACAAGGTTTGGTTTTAGATGCCCTAAAAATTGAGTTAAGGAAACTTAAGGAAAAGTTGTAGTTAAGGGGCTATGAGACCCCAATTTGTTAATCAATGTGTCTTAGGATAATATGGATACCTATCACGCCCAAATTGTTGAATAAATGGACTGCTCACTCCTCGTATATTAAGCTACCCAAGGAAGAAGCTTTGGTCAGTAGGGAATAACGAACATGTAAGTAAATGATCCTCTAGATTCTCTTTTAGAGTCTTCCTTTAGGTTATACCAAACGTCATTCTGGATTTGCTTTCACCTTAATGTAGATCATGCCACTAGCATCAAACAATTTGGTCCTCAAATTAATTGAAGGTCACCTAACGAGAAAAGGAAAAGTAAGTTAGGTTTCGACGAATAACTCACAATCCACAGTACAACACATAACCAGGACTCGACTTCAAACATAGTTTTATACATGCGTTTTGTATTGCATTCTACAACGTGTTGACTTTCTATTAGTGCTAGGGATCACAGCATTTTAGGCAATACCGGAATGATTGGATTTCTGCAAACACCATAGTGTAATTCGGAAGATAAAGTAAATGCTCACCCTAGGAACATTAATCTTGTTTTGATTTAAAAGGGAATGGTACTGTTAAAGTTAATGAATCTGCGGTTGGGCAGAATCTCATGATACAAGATATTTCTGATTAATTTTATGTCTGTCATTAACGTTGTGATTGCTGTCTCTGATAATTTGTGTGTTTCTAATTCTATGAATGATGTGAAATTTCATGCTAAACCTAAGAAGGAATAAATCTAAGAAAGATATTTGGAAACCAAACAGGAAAAGGTGTTCACTAGTGTAGGATTTATTTGGATACCTTAACGGTCGGTCCTCTCACAATGTAGGAAATGCGGGCTTAACTAGGATCTACCACTATAATGAAGTGCACTTCCTAGAGAAACAATTGTTCATGACTACTGAATCAACCAAACCTGTGGTAAATTGGTATATCAGGTAAACCTAGGAAGAATACAGAATATGAGTATGTTAGCTAAAATAAGTTTTAAACTAATGTATGCTAACAACAGGAACCCAGGTAAATCCCTGGGGTATCCTACAAATAAATAGTCCATTCTACTTCTTTGAATGAATGCTGGGGTTTGCACAATATTCGTACCTATGTGGTATTTGGATTCGGTTTGCTCGAAGCACCTTGGATCGGAGATCGCTCTCTGTCACCAATTTCATCAGTTATAATTTTGGGTTACAGTCAAATACGAAAAGATCAGTTGCAAGAAAAATTAATGGGTTTTTGGAGAGATTGATCAAGATTGCGGGAATGTTAATATTTCTCAAGCGGTTTATACGTTGAAAGGACTTGGGAATTATCTATTTTCTGGTGAGAAATTCTGTGATTCCAATCTCGATAGTGGCCTGTTCGTCAACTACACATGCTTCATTCGTAATCTAGACGGTTGTTGCATTATTGTCGGGATCTCTGAGGGGGATAATCTTTTATACAATCTACTTGGGATTATGATGGCCTCTCTTCCCATTTGTATATTGTCAAAGGGTTCTAAATACCATGTCATGGTTATAGGCATCGTCGTCTATCTACACTTGAACTTTGGTGCATATCAATAATCTGCTAGTCATGGACTTGTACGAGGTCTCCTAAGCTGAAGTTGAAAAGGTTCAATATGTTATGCATGTGCTTAGGGAAAAGTTAAAGAAACCCACAAACCCAAATTTGAGGACACCATATCAAGTAAAAACTCTATTTTGTTGCATATGGATCTGTGTGGGCCACAATGCGTGTCGACGAGTGGTAAGTGTAAACTATGGAAGAAGTACATCCTCGTTTTTGTACGTTATGGGTATTCTATCGATTTAACATGGGTAATATTCGTTTCGATCAAAGATGATGCTCCAGCTTTTATTATCAACCTTTTTGAAGAGATCCATGTACGATTACTTAAGGAATACGGTACAGCTTCAGATCATTTAGGAACTGAGTTTGTTACTCAGACATTGCGTGATATATTATGAGAAGGTTGGCATCTCTCTGAAAAATCAGTTGCGACGCTCTCAACAGCATTCGGTGTTGTTGAAAGACGTAATCGTATACGACTAATTGATGTGCAGATTAACTATGTTAATTGATGCAAAAAAGCTCCTTTATTTTTATGGGCCGAAGCCGGTTGCCCGGCCTGTTATAACCAAAAATCGGTTCTTGATACGTCGGTCGTCACGATAAACACTTACGAGCTTTTGCATGATCAAAACATCCCGATCTATCTTTTTCTATCATGTGTTTGGTTTTACTCTTTGTACCCAACGATGGATAGTGAGTTTGGCAAGTTACAACACAAAGGCTGATATTGGTTTTTTCTTTTGCATATGCAATCACGAAGAATGCATATAGGATTTACAACAGTAGCTACCCAAAGTATATTTTGAAAACCTTTCTTGTTGATTTTGAGTGAGTGACGCCGTTGCTTCTGGAACCATCATTCAGTTCAGGACCGCTCTTCATGGAAATGACATCCTATATCGATACGTTCAGGTCTCGTGCCATATTATCCTCCTTCTTCAACTCCAATTTGTTCCTCCTTCGAGATCTGTCTGGAAATTTGTTGTTTCAAACCATGTTTGATGGTGTCACTTAATCCCATCGACTATATGTTGTATTTACAAAACACCTCTGAAGTCATTGCTCTATTCCTGAAGCAGTGGATCCTGACACTGTTGTATTCAATGCTCTTCCTTCATAATACAGTTGAGCAAGTGAACCATCAACAAGTAATCTCATTCAAAACTACAAAGATAAACTATCAAAACACCTATTATTTTCATGTTGGTGATGACGATTAATTCATCGATATTGAATTTGCTCAATGGTAATGAATCCGTTCACTTCGGTATTCCATAATTCCAGAGTTACTTCTGATCAATCTCATCATCAGAAGTTATTCCTATAATTGGCATCCCGATCACCAAGTTTTGAAACAATAGCAATGCGAAGGATCCACCTCACTGAGAATAGAACGGTGCTTCGATAGACAGTTGTCCAAACGACTAAAATATATGAACAGCCTTTATTCTGTTTACTATGATGCCTTTCTAATCAGTTCAGAACCCAAAGACTACAAAGAAGCATTAACTCAAGCATGTGGATTGAAGTCTATGCAAGAGGAACTTCATGATTGAACGTTGGAGGTTTGGGAACACTTGTTCCTCCTCCCTGACAAAAGCATTCGTCATATCTCTTAAGTGGATCTATACGGTTAATGCTTGATGAAAGTAGGAGGTATTCTTAAAAAATAAGGCCTCGGTTAGTGCTGTGGTTATCGCCTAGAGGAGGGTATGATATCGAAAAGTCATTTTGCTCCGGTTGCAAGATTAGTGGCTATACGGAATTGTTCTAGCGTGTGAATGCTCCCTATGAACATGGTCTTCTATCAAAATGGATATCGTGAAGACTGCGTTCTGAATGGTAATTGCGGAGAAGAAGTTTTTGTTTGCAAAGACCGGGAGGTTTTTTGTGGTGCCAGAACAAACCCTAACTACATCCTACAAGCCAAGAAAGCTCTTTATGGGTTGAAACAAAAGTCCACAGTGAATGGTATGATATGTTTGTCCTTCATCCTGATATCCAATGACTTCTCCCCTCCCGAAAAAGGCTCAGTAGTGGATCCTTCTCTGTTCACAGTCCGTTGAGAAGGCAAGGACTTCTACTGGTATAATTCTATGTCGATGTTATTATATTTGGCTGCAGTCTACTCCTGAACTGTGTGATCTATTCGTAAAAAATAATGGTTCAAAAATTCCAGATGTCGATGATGGGTGATATCTCATTTTTCTTTAGGATACAGATTTCTCAAAAGTCCTAGAGGCAATCCTTCAATAAACCAATTGAATCTGTCTAGTAATCACTAAAGTTTATATGGCTATGTATCTTGATGACCCATGTGGATACTCCAATGGGGTGATAGTAAAAACTAGATTGTGGATAAAGAAGGGAAATCTGATAGATCCATCACACTATGTGGTATGATTGGCTCCCTCTTTAACTTACAGCCAGTAGATCCTGACCTACAATTTGTTATATGCATGGGTGCCCTGGTATCAGGCTTTGGCCTACCGAAAAGCACCTAAATGCAGTAAAAAGATCTTTCGGCTATCCCCATTAATCTAAAAACTATAACTTCTAATCTACAATAAATGTTAATTTAATCTAAAAGGAACCATAATCGGGGTCTTTGGTATCCGAAGGATTCTTCTTTGCACTTCTGCATTAGAAGATGCGAGTTCATGCTGCGTTGTCAAGATTACAACGCCCATAGCTACATCTGGCAGTATCTACTTTTGGGTGTTTGATTGTAGCTGGTCCTGTCTTAAAGGGTAGAAAAGCGCTGTGCGATATCCTGTACCGGAACGTGATAATATTTGCTGCTGTCCGGTTGTTTGTGCTCATGTCACTTTGGAGGAGATCACAACTTTTAACCCTGTGTTTTCAAGTCTTTGACGTCTGTACAAACAAATCCGCAACTGTATCTTTGTATTGTACGCCATTTACTTGAATAATTGTAAACGTTAGGTTAATAGAGTACGCCAATATTTTGCGTTTCATTGCTTAAACGGGAATCAACAATTATATTGTTAACATTATTAGCAAGGGTTTATTATTATTTTTAAGGTTTTTTATTAACTTTGTTCATTTATTATTTTTTTAGGGATAAGGTAAAGTGTATACGTTTCGCGATAAATTGCGTTTAAGCATACCCGGAACCACAAAAATATTTCTACGCTTCAATAAATGTCTAGTATTATTTTTCTATGATCAAAAAGTTTATAAAACTTTACCTCATTGGAAAATGTGGCGCCTCATTTATGTTAGAAATAGTCAAGACTTATTGTTACAAGTATAATTTATTAACAAGACTTCTCTTCACATGATATACTTCCTTTATATAAAAGTTTACTTCCATTTTATGCAAGTAAATAAACTAGCTAGATATTCAAGCCAACACATTTCCTTGAATCAATGAGATGTTCTCTACTATTACATGGCAAGAAAACACTAACCATTAAGGAGGTATGGCATGGCTAGTTGTATAGTAAGTTTGACTACCTTTTTCCCCATTCCTTGCACCCAGGACGCCACCATCACCACCACCTTTGGACCATTGACCATTTGGTCTTGGTTAGTTGCTATCTATAATATATATAACACTTACCCCTTTTTCATAAGCAAATCACACAAAAAGTTCCTTAACAAAAATCATTTTCTTTCTCCCCTCTCTAAGCCAAAACCCACGGCACAAGCACCCCATTATAATCAATCCATACAAAATTTTATATAATTTATTTACACATTCTCATATCATATCTAAGATGTCCTAAGTTATTTCCAAGTATTGGTTAAAGATTTCCAAGTGTTGAAGCAAGAAAAAGGAAGTTAGGGTTTCATATTGAAGTAGGGTTTTCATAGCTTGCTAGCTTTGGTTTTGTGACTAAACAAGGGTTTATCACTTCTTTATCACCATCTTCATTCATCATAAGGTCCACTTTAAACCTTTATGCTTTCATTTTATAAGTTTTCATGCATATGTTATTTCTATTTTAGCTTAAATCACCACTTAAGTTTTAATCATAAAAATGAAGTTTATACTTGAAATGATCATTTTACACACTTATATATATGTTGTGTTATTACATATATCATGTTAAAAATAATGATAAAATATTGTATCATGTTGTTTTAAAGTAAACATAATCATGGATTAATTAGGGTTTTTAATAGTTCATAATATGTTTCAACTTAAAGAAATACCTAGGACATGTTAATATTGATTATGGACTTTTAATCATGCTAATATAACACTAAAATAAAGTCATATGGAAAGAAATAGACTTGTACACACTTGGTTATGTGTAAAAATGATTATTGACAAAACTAGTAAAATAAGTTACTTAAGTAAATATTATGATATTAAGTATTATCATGAAATTGCTTACTTGGTAACTAGAACATATGAGGACTACTATGGGACAATTGTACATTTTATATAGTATGATTTATATATATTATGATATTGAGAATTGGGATAAATACAAAAGTAGTAAGTAAAAGAAAAGGTTACAAATGGAGTCAACAAGCTAAGCTAAGTTTCTGTCCCAAATTCGGAATTTTGGACTATTCATTTTTATATTTTTATAAAATAATAACATTTCTCGACGAATTACGAAAATGTAAAGAAAATTGTTATAAGGATTATAACGAAAAAGTTACGTTAATAACAAGTTATTACGTTTTAATTATACGAAGTCGAAAATAAAAAAATTTTAAAAACTTTTTTGATAAATACTCCAATACAGCAAAGTATTAATATTTTCTATAAATAATACATATTCTTTAGGATTCCAAAATGATAAGTAATCGTAATTTTTCAATTTATATCGAATACGAGTTATGGAATTTCGCAAGTTTAAGACAATTATACTTTTATAAAATATTTTTTATAAAAGTTTCTATTCATGACAGAAAGTATATTTTGTAAACCTCATAAAATATATTTGAACTTTCAAATAAGAGAACGTCCTCGATAAGGAATCATTAAAAAAGGAGCTAATAACGAATAAAGAATGACGACATTTATTCAGGTTTTTACGACGGACGAATAAGATTTTTATAAAAGTCAGTCTGATTGGAAAAGTAAAAAGTTACTGTTCACAGGGCGTCAAAATATACGAAAAATATTCAAATTATGTTAACTAGTATTAATACGAAAAGTGGTCATAAGAAAAGCAAGAATCGGGCTTCTTAAAAACGAAAAGAGTTTATGCTAGTTTTATTAAAAACGGTATTTTAAACGTTTTATCTTATTAAAACACAATTTTACCAAAAACCATTAGTTGGTGATTGAGCTTGATAGGAAATTATGTGGTTATCAAAGTAATGTATTTACTAGGGAGTTTAATAATGAGGCACTTTCAGGGATGGGTTTCGACTGAGTTGTTGGATTTACGATTAAAGTGTCCTACCTCCTTCGATCGTTCATGTCATGACCTCTTAATTTATTGATAGGCCTCCGAACGTAGTTAGATGTATCAACTATAAGTTTATATTCAAGTACTCGTGTATATTATATGGACCTATGATTATTTTAGTTTGAATTCGATCTTTTACGTAACGCCTTTATCTGCGATATCTCGGATTATTGTACTCAAGGTGTGGTCTCATAGCCCACATTTTTATGATTCTCAATGATTTAAAATTAGGGGGTTGAAAAAACATGCCTTTTTTTTTTTTTATTAATTGGAAGTCAAGTCTATGTTTTCATGTTGCTAAGTTGCGATTACCCCAAGTTGAGGTCCCTTTTATAATGAATGTCAATTGCATATATGTAGTTGGGAATTACATTATGTGAGCTGCGAATGTTATTTAATGATTATTCGGGAAACGACTCCTCACCGTTCGGTGTGATTTGGCTATCACCCAGGGATTCGATTCGTTATTGAAATGTCGAATTTTAGGTTGTTTTCGGGTTGAACATTCTAATAGGGCATCAATTGCACTATATAGTCTTAATTGCAAGAAAATCTCCGAGCTTCTGTGTCCATGAGCTTAGTGCTAAAATGTAATCTAGTTTTTGTGAGAACTGTCATTGTGTCTGCATTATAATAAAAGTCTTGAGGTCCTGCATATTATGATTTATCAAACCTCATTATTCACCAACTCAATTTTGTTACGTATTTTAAGCAATGTTTTCAGGGAGATCTTAGGCATGGGATGCCAAAATATGCATTGGATTTATTTTGGATTGCAGCTTAAAGATTTAGGTGCATATTTTTTGGGGGAAGTAATTGTCAACTTTTGTAATATTCAGCCAATGGACAAGTGTTAACAGCTATATGCTTTTGTATTAAGTCTTTTAATTAAATACAGGTATCTTTTAAACGAATTTTTGTGTCGTTCATTTTTTATCTTGTGCTGTTTGATCTTGAAGTAAACACGCCCCTGACCCTTATTCCGCTGCGATCACTATTTGGGGGTGTTACAATCTTAGCCGACTATGGCTTTGGATTCAAAAATATTCCAATGTAATGTGTAACAAAAGCGCTATTGCCACTTATGCTTGCAACAACGTTAACATTAGATCAAGGTCATAGACATCAGGTTTCACTTCATACGATAAGGAGAGGTTGAGAATGGTGTGAGCGAAACTTTACTTTGTCATAGGGGATATCAATTGGGCGGGACATCTTTACTAAAGTCTTGGCCGAGAAAAGAATTTGAATTTTCGTTATCAACAAGCTGGGAATGCGGGGAAGTTTTACGCCGGATACTTCTGAAACAATGGCAGATTGTAGTTGAGACTAGTGGTAGCGGTACATATTCAAAATTTCATGTTTTATAAAGTAAAATACTTTAAAATATTAAAAACACAAAAAGATTTCTAATTTCATTTTTACTTTTATAGTTATTTTATTAAAACAAAGAGGAAAATTATAAATCAGTAAACAAAAAAAGTTTTTCTTTTATATAAACTTTTCAAAAACAAAATAAAAAATTAAAATGGAGGAAAAATTCAAAGAAGTATTACAATGGCATTTGTCTTCTGAAATCGATAACATTTACGGTCTTAGAAATGTCATTTAACATGATTACAAGCTGGTAAATGAAGTACTCGAGCAGAAGTTTCAAATGTTTTCAAAACATTGCAAATGGGGGCTTACTATTATTTAAGATAGTAACCCGCTTTATCACCTTGAGGATAAACATGTCGTCTATAAGTCTGTTGTTCCGAACTCAACGGGACATTTTTTTCTTCGGGCTTGGTCTACTTATGGGACCATGCAAAGGCTAGTGATACTTTGCATCTACAAACCCGTGGCTTCCTATATTCCATAAGTGTACGCTCAGTGCGCCTTATGTGTTTAAATAAGAGAAATCTTATTTTTGTTGGTAAAAGTTGTCTTCATTATGTATCTCTAGTGGTTTTCAGTAATAATCAAAAAGATTTTTTTCTAAGACAATTCGAACTTCTCCCTAACATTGACAACAGCTCTTTACAAATAGAAAAACGGGTCTTGATTTAAGGGGGAGAAATCGTCATCAAATAAATCTTTTAAAACGTCTTTCAAAAATAAGTCACGGAATTAACGGATAATGTTGTTAATTAATGAAGGATCTTAATTTAAAGGGGAGTTAATGGATTTTAATACACAAG
The DNA here is from genome assembly GCA_026074375.1 of Tanacetum coccineum. NCBI lineage: Eukaryota > Viridiplantae > Streptophyta > Magnoliopsida > Asterales > Asteraceae > Tanacetum > Tanacetum coccineum. The sequence continues at coordinate 71,222 of BQNB010008997.1, forward strand.
CTTATAGATGTCATGTGCTTTAAAACTTATGGATCTTATTTGCATAAATTAAAGTCTTAGTGTTGATTCTCCAGGAATAGAATTTAAGGCTTACATTCTGTTGAACACGATTCGAGGTTTATGTGAGTTACTAGGTTTTGCTGATTTCAGAGGTATCATAATCAGCAAGGGGAAGGATAGATATACATGAAAGTTAATGAGTACACGTGTTTAGAATTCATAACCTATTCTATTTAGGTCATTTCCGGAAGACAAATGTTAATATCCACAGAGAATAATCAGTGTTTAAACTTGTTACTTCTAGGGATGCACTATTTCAACTACATGAGTGGTAGAGATATCTTGTGAGTGTAAGTATGCTGCATTTAATGATACTAGGGGGAAAGTGTTAGTAAGTTGATTTATTCTAAGCGTCGTGAAATTGGTTACTGATTCAATAAAGGCTTCCTTAAAGGTTAAGCACTACAGCTGATATTATAAAGAAGTAGAATATGTGATTATAAGTGGTCCACATTGGTATGATTGTTTCCTTATGTTAGGCAGTATTCTGCAGAATAGAACATGTGTACATTTAAGGTCTTTTTGACTTAGGTGTTTCCATTCAGATAATTAAGAAGGAATAATTGTGATTAATCCGAGGACTTAGTGAATTTGGTGATTACAATTTTTTCTCATGACTATCTTGTAATGAGAGAAATGCGCTAATCCGGGACGTAATTGACTTTGGTGTTGCGGTTTTGGTTAATTGTGGCACCTTCGCATACTGGGCTTTATACATAAAGACTTATTGAGGCGGCTTGCAAGATAAGTTCTGAATTACTCAAGTAAGGATTGCTGGTTTTGGGGGAAGCTTAATGACAACTTCTTCATAGACACCAACAACCTCACCAAGATCAAGTTTCTTATGTATCTGAATCTGTTTTATCCTTAAGTTTAATGCAAAGACTTTCATTACTTGGAAAGAAAAAGATTAGTTGAAGCAACGCTGGAAGAGTGCTGAACAGAGGAAAGATCAGTTGTCAACTATTGAAGGATAGAGGTTAATGAGGAGCTTACGAAGTTCGTTGGTGAGGTGATTGTACGAAGGAGACCTACGGCTGCATCAAAGGAAACCATATGATTCCTATATATGTAGTCTATCTTTAAGGTAAACCTCGTATTTGATAATCTTGTGTATATATATAGTGTAGACTTAATGGTGATAATAAGGAGTGCTCGAGTATAAAAATTTTCAAGAATTTCTTAGTATATTTAATAATCTATCAATTATTGTACTCAGCACTGTTTCTTATTAAACCCTTAAATCGTTGAGGGGGGCAATAAATATGTTCCATTCTCTCTGTATATATCATTTATGTCCCCGAACGGTTAATCTATTGTTATCCCAAAATATACTAAGGTTTACATTTTTGGATAAGGGGAGAAATGTGTTTAACTTGGACTTACTGTTTATGACAGAAGTTGTCATTATAAATGGACTCAATGCACTCCACACCTAGCATGTACTACGGATTTTCGATGCTATGTTAAGGGGGGGAGCTTTTACGTGCTGATGAAATGAAAAACTCTCAAGTGTGTAAATCTTGTTATATTATATCAAACTCTTTGATTGAATTTTGCATGTTTTTGGAAGGATAGTGATGAAAAATATCAAAAGTCCGACCATGATTCTTTTTTTTATTGAGTTATAAGGGCGGTTAGGCTTAGGTTTTCAGATCCCATGATCCAGCCAGAACGGAGGGATCTACCCAGGGATATCCATAGTTAGGGTACGTGTACTTTGGAAACATCATGAATCTGTATTATATACCTACAAACAACAACTATGATTTTTAAAAAGGAGGGAAAAAGTGAGAATAAGGACATTAATGACGACTGAGATGGCAGCTAACCCTGGATACAATACCCAATAATGTGTTAGTTATGAAGTCTCAGGTAAGCATTTGACAGGGGTTTGTGATGAATGAAAAAGCTATTTGTTTAGGTTTTAAAGGGTGAAAAGAAAGAAAGCCCTTCCATTACACTTAGGCTGAAAAACTGGGTCAATACGTTTACTATCAGAAAAACATCAGGTGTTGTCTGACATTGAAGATGGTCATGGAACCAGTGGACGCTATGCATCAATCCCCTCCCAGCATCAAAGTCAGAAGACTTTGTTTAAAATCTATCGGTGATACACGTATTTTATTTGACTTTGTCACTCCGAGTTTGTTGATATTGACATGGTGGCAATCAGCTCTAGCCTAACGTCACTAAATTCAAAGTGCACATTGAGTCTAGAGCAAAATGAGATAATCTATAATCTCATTAGGACATTGTCAATTTTGCTTGCTAAGTCAACTCAATTTGGAATTACAAAGTTAAATATTAAGAGTCCTACGCATTATCCTTTGTGATTTTGCAAAGAACATCAGTGGTGAATTTATTTTTCACTAATGAAGTGGGAAGAAAATCTTTTAACTGCTTGAGCCAACATCAAACAAGTCATGGTAGGTAATTGTGGTATTCATTATGAATCAAAATATGTGCCAACTGGAAAGAAATGATGGTGTGATTTCTTAGAATCCAAAATTGTTCCAGGAAATGGGAGATCAACGGTTGTTAAATGAATTTTTGAAATATATTAACAATCATCTCGGTGTTGTCACAAAAAACAATTTTGCAAGTGATATTACGATTGATTTTCAACATCATTTTTATTTTATCAATCGGTGAGATAGTTAACTCACTGGTTAAACGACTTATCGTTTTGTGTCTGCTTTGAGACGTTCCGATAATGAGAACATGCTGAGTATGATGAATCTAATACGTATGTGTTAGAAAGATTCAATACTACAGCTGGAAATCTTGTCAAGAAGATTCTTCTTAAATTGAATCTATCTGATCACAGGTCGATCCTTACGGATTTGAAGGTTACTCCAACCAAACCTGGGCGAATGACAAAGCCATATTCATCCCCCAGCTTTATTGCTAACTGTTTTTATGCAGGCTATTTAAAGATGGTGGTGGAGGTTCCTGATTCCAGCCGACTCACAAGATCCATAGCCACATGCTCATACCCGACCGACAAAACATAAAGTCATCATGAAAGCTCAAGTACATGTTTCAAGACTTCCGCTACTCTGATACCGTACGTCTTTCTTGAAGTGACGAAGTATTAAAGTCAAAGAATTTCAAAGAAGTCTCCGTCACTCTGATACCGAACGTCTTTCTCGAAGTGACGAAGTGTTAAAGTTAAAGAATTTCAAGAAAGATGCAACTTTAATAGTTTTATAAATCAAAAATCAAGATAGTATATGGCATGATTGTCCAGATGTCGCAAGTTCACAAGATGGCAAAGTTTCAAGGATGGCAAAGAGATTGTGCCTTGGTTGTTGATCTCAAGTTGCTCCCAAGATCACAATGTCAAATACGAGTTCATGGAACAAAGCTCTACAGAAATCAATGATACTTACAACATATTCACATGGGAGAAAGTCAAGAGTACGTGCTCTAAAGACTATAAGATAAAGCATTAGTATCCCCATCATAGCAAATGGCTAGCCTATAGAACTATATACGCCCACTCCTTGCCTTGAGTGGGTTGGTTGTTCCATTTTTAACCACATTTCATTTTATAAATTCATCCATTTTTCCATCCAATCTCTCACTAAACATTCACAACCCACATCTCACTATTGTTCTTGGTTTGATCATAAGATTACTAGTATTCTTCATTAAGGGTCAAAATGAGTAATTCAAAGGTTCAAGTTACCACCATGGCAGGGAGAAACGTCACTCAAGCATTCTCATTGGCCATTACCCACAAGAAGGGCACACGTGCATAGTGAAGAAAACACACGGGGAAGTGGGATTTACTCTAAATTATGCCTAAAAGAAACACAAGGTGTCTTAATCACGGATTGCACGTTGTGGCAATAAGTATTGTGAGATACTAGTAAATCTAACGGTTATCAAGATTTGCCAATCACATTGAGTAGATTGAATGGTGATGATTGAAAGGAGCGTGGGTAGCAAGCAAGGTCTGGAATCTTCATCAACTGGCTATAAATAGCCCTCACTATCACACACACACACCATTAGGTAGTTAGTAGCTTTTAGGGTAGCTTAAATTTCATTTTTAGCTTAATGTAATTTTCTTTAAATGTTTTGCAATTTCCTTTTTAAAGTAATGTAATCAAAGTTTTTAGTGAATGAAATTCAGTTTTACATTTATCATAAGCTTTCTCTTTTTCACCTCTAAGCTTTCATTTTTCCTCAGCTAAATGCTCATAAGCTCCTATAAGCTCTTATTAGCTCTTGTATTGTGTGTAACAACAAACGAACTTGTCTCAACCGAAAATACCCTAACCGAAATTCAAATCCCTTTGAATTTCCAATATAACCAAAAAATGCTCTTAATCCAAAATTTAAATCCCACGGAATCCAAATTCGACCAAAAATGTTTTTCAACCGAAATTCATAAACCATCAAAAAATCAAATTCTTTGAATATCAATAGCAACCGAAATTTCTTATTCCAACCGAAAATCAAAATGAACCAAGCATACGTATCGAAGATTAGCCGAAACTCATAAATCCGATAAATAACGGTAGAAAGCCAAAAATCAACAAATTCGGTGAAACAGATTTTTGTAATCGAAAATGATTAATTTCGGTGATAAGCAATTTTTATATCGAGAATGTCTGATTTTGAGTAATAAGCAATTATGTCTCCGAAAATGAAGCAATCACCGAAAATAACCTAGTTATACCCGATATCGGTCAACATTCTTCTCTAACACAATTATCTTAAACATAACTGTAATCGGACAAAATTCGATATCGATTAATACACAATTCGGTCAATCCATTCTCAGTTACCACAGTTCTCGGATGATTAACCCAATTTCGGTCAAAACTAACACCATATTCTATACGAAATTATACCATTCTTACAATTACAATGAAAAAAAATTACAAGACCGAAAATGATATAATTCCTACGATATCTAGTTACTTAACCGATTCTATCCTTTTTAACCGAAAATCGTGTAGTTTTCACAAATATTAACTGAAAATGAATTAAAATTACGATAAAACCGTAAATGATCAATTTCGATAGAATATAAGCTTTTTAAGTAAAACCGAGATTGTATCTACACAAATTCGATATAACCAAAAACGTTTTAATGTTACCAATTATCAACCGAAAATGATACACAATACGATAAAACCGTGGATGTGATCAAGATCGATTGAATAAAGCCATTTTTGCACTTAACCGAAAATGTAAACCCGCTAATACACAATTTTGATATAACCAAAATTGTGTAAGACACCTATATTATCAAATTCGATATACCCAAAAATGATAAACACTACTACATACACTTTCGATATAACCAAAAATGTAGTACTCACACAACCACGAGATCGATATAACCGAAATCGGATAATACACAACAATTATAGCTCGATTACAAGACAATACAATATGAAATACAACCGAAAATGAACTCGTAATAAGATCTCGGTCATGTATTCATCTCGATGTAGCACAAATACAACCAAAATTGATCACGAACTACAAGCTCGGCCATGTCGAACAACAAACACAATCACCTCATCATATACACGAACCGAAAAATCACTAGTAGATCACTCTTAAATCTCTATTGGCGTATGATACCACTTGTTAGGTCGATAAGTATTGAATCACACTTAGAAAAGGTTAAAATTAGTCAAGATAAGAAGAGAGGAAGCAAGACTTTCACTAATTTTAAATTTTATACAAAAAAGAGAGAAATGAGATATTACAAAATGTCAAGCATCATACTCCTTCACTAAAGAAATGGTATTTATAGAGATGGAAATCTATATTCTATATTTTACTATTCTACCATTCCTACTTATGTTAAGTGAGATATTTTAATTAATCTCACTTAATTTTATTAAATTTCTACTTTAAACGTAAAGTATAAACTAAACAACATATAAAATAAATAAACCACTAAAGCATCAATAATTGGCACTTTTAATCCTAACATTTCAAATACAAGTATGGACTACGTAGTTAATGATATGGCCACCACATTTTATGTAACCAAAGTCGTCTCGATATGTAATATTCTCTAATGATGTTTCTAGCGATAACACAAAAGTTTGATAAAATTATTAACAAAAAAAACCCAAAGACAGTAAAAAATTTATGCATAAAAATGTAGAGTACCTACCTTGAGAAAAACATGAAAGTATGGAACTAATATAATTAATTTGGGTTATGTTAAATATCAATAATATCTTTTAAAACTTTAAACTCCCACTTAAAATTTAAAAAAAAAACATTGATATACAAAACAAGACAAATTAACAAGTGCCCATTAGGCAGAGGTTAAGATCTACTTAATAATAAAAAAGTTACTGTATTTGAACACAAACTTTTTTTTATTAACCAAGAAATGCATTAAACACACATCAAACGAACTTGTAAATTACTATATTTTAACATGATTTTCACTTGAATAAATTAAAATATTACTTTTATAAACATATTAATACGTGCCCAGTGACAAAGGTTAGCAAAACCCATTTTTAAATGCTTGCCTTAATAAGGTGACGTTAATTTTATTTAACCATCTAAATACTTTTAAATATATATAATATAATAGATTTATTTTGTTTTCTTCTTTAACAAATCCTTGAAACCCTTTGAAACAAACAAGCTATTCGTTAAATAGCCATCACACCATCGTCTCATGTTCACTCAGCCGATCGTCATTCATTCGTGCACTTTATAAGATTTCAAAACAAAAAGTCAATGCAAAAAGGGTTAAATATGGAGTCGCGTGTTTTCGATGTGTTTCAAAGAGCTAAAGCAAATGAGGTTACTCTCGGAACGGTACTATGCAAAATATAATATTGCTCATTCTGATCGGGATTTATTATAACACAAATAATTTGGTAAATTCTAAGATCATTCGTTACCAAAAAAACAATGATTATTATGAATTTACTATATGTGTTTGTTAACCATAAAATTCACTAACATAGCCATGATTTGAAGGCCGGGGAGGCCAAAATAAGAGCTTAGTCATGAGAGAGAGAGAGAGAGAGAGAGAGAGAGAGAGAGAGAGAGAGAGAGGAGAGAGGGAGGGAGGGAGGGAGGGAGTAAAGATGGTGTATTAGATTAGGAAAAAACTCCCCTCCTCCTTGAAAGTAAAGAGGGGTATTTATAGCTCACACATTACTAAAGTATACTAACTTAACATTATTAGTCCCTACGTGTGTGGCTATTTTATCTGAATGTAATTCCGTAAATGACACTCACATATTGAGGCTAACAATCTTTCCCCAATGTGGAGACATACAAAATGACTTACAATGTTCCTAACAAGTACAAATACAACAAAAATAACGTCTTTGAAGACGCTTACAATGCTTAAGATGTCTTTCTTGTCCTTTGTCTTCATACATGTACCCCAGCTTTAATCCTCTTTGTCTTTGCTTGTTGTTGGAACACTGTAATAAGTATGAACTGGATTAACTTCCCCCAATTCATACAACATGTCTTGAAAGGTTTTCTTCATAGACTCCTTTTTAACGAAGTTTTTGAATCAGCTTCCCCCAAACCACTAAACTTATCTTGAGCATATTCACAACTTTGATGAAACTTTTACGATCTTCTATCTTTGCCTTTTAAGTGAACAACGAAAATTATAGCAAACCATGCATCAAACATAAATGCCTCTTTTCATTATGTCTTGGTGATCATCTGTTTGGGGGAACATGCTAGAAATCAACATCAAATTTTCTCACGTATACAGAATACTTCACACAAACCAATCCAATGATGTAGAAACCATAGTACCGAGCACGAATTAAAACACCAATATCTTCATTGACCAGTAAAACCACACAACGTACACGATTCTTACCCCATGATAGTTACGATATGTCAGAAGCATAATTGTCGTGTACGTTCATATACTCGAGATGATCATGTCTTAAGCAAAAAAATCTTGAAAATTTTTGAACGTCGTTGAGAAACTTTGAGAATTTTGCTATGACTGTGATGTACCATTGTCGTTTTGTAGCCTAAATCTATCCTATGAGAATTGACTGCTGATCACATCCTTAATTTTTTAATCCCTCTGACTAACTTTAACAACCTCTGTTATGTCGGCTCTTTGTAGTAACTACTGCTGAAATAAACCCAATATACCAAACTTGAAACTGAAGTACAATCTTCCAAACTTGTGACTTAATCTTACACAGTAGTGATTGAAGAAAACTATCCACATCTGCATCTGCGTGACACTGAGCACTACAACGTAACTCCTTTAAGTAATAGTTATACACTATGAGTGCTAGAATGTAACTACTTACATCAAGTATAACTAGATAGTTCATGTCTTAACCATAATTCATAAATGCCTAAATAAGTCATCTTCGTTGAAGAGGTAGAAAGAATAAAAGACGAAATAAGTACACGCCTTCGTGAAATCCTATTTCAATCTTAAATAAGTGATAACAAATCAATCCTATAGTCACTTTGTCATTCAAATACCTGAATACTAGCCGTTTTTATTTTATTGAATCTTATGAAGGATCGTTTTAAGTGTGATGTATTGTGTTTCTGTGTTGTTGGTTTTGATGTAAGGTTTTATTGCATGTTAACTAAGGACTAACGGTGAAATTATGTTAACGATAAAGGATATGTGTTGTCTAGTTAAGGGCAGTTTGAATTTAGCAAACGAAGGACGAACGATGCAAAGAAGTTTCAACTTTAGGGTAACCGGTGTTAACTAAGGTTAGGGCTTGTAACTTGGTATGGAACCCTAACCCGTGACTGAGTAATTACCGAGTGGACTCGGTTGAAGCACAAAACCCTTTCCAAAGCTTGTTTCGCCTGAACCAACCTTGTTTCACCTGAGAAATCAATGTTGTTTCACGTGAGGAAGCACACGTTTGTTTCTCCTAAGTTTCCAAGATTGTTTTGCCTATGCTTATGTAACTTTTTTTTCGACTAGAAGTTAGGATTTGTTTCATCTAGGTTTTAAGCTTTTGTTGTGCCTGAAAGGACTTTGTTTCTCTTGGAAAACTCTATTTTGTTTTGCCTATCCTTTGTCCCCAAAAACTTTGTTTCGCCTATGAAAAAAACTTTTGTTTCGCTTGAGCACACAAGTAGATGGGATCTTGTGTTGCTCAAGTCAAAACCCTCTTTTTGTTTCGCTTGAGCACACAAGTAGATGGGATCTTGTGTCGCTCAAGTCAAAACCCTCTTTTTGTTTCGCCTTAACCAACTTGTTTTACATGAGCACACAAGTATCGCTTATCTTGTGTTGCTCAAAGCCAAAACTTACTTCTTGTTTTGCCTGGTACAAAGACACGAAACCTTTTATCCTTGTTTCCTTTTGTTTCGCCTCTTACACACCAAAAACCACTCGTCCTTTGTCCTTGTTTTCTTTATTTGTTTCGCCTAAACCTTTTTCAAACCAAGACATGACAAAACACATGAGAACAATGATTTTGAAACGTTAAAGTCACAAACTTTATGCTTAAATCTTGTTCAACACATGTTCTAGATTTATAAAAACACAAACTTTATTTCATATAGTCATTTAAAGATAAAAACCCATGCGTTTATATGTTTTGATATTGAACCGTGGGTTTTGAAAGAAATAAGCATAAAAAATAAGTCAAAATCGACACAAACACAAATACAAACACCCCTGGTTAGCTCTGGCACCAATTGTTAACCATAAAACTTACTAACATAACCATGATCTAGAGGTCGGAGAGGCCAAAATAAAAACTTTGCCATGAGAGAGAATAGAGAGATAAAGAAAGGAAAGATAGTTTATTAAATTAGGAAGAAAGAATAATACACCTTATGAAATAAACCTCACCCCTCCTTTGAAGTAAGGATAGGGTATTTATAGTCTACAAATTATTAAACTATACTAACTTAACATTATTAGTCCGTGTGTGGCTATTTTATCTAAATGTAATTTCGTAAATGACGCTCACAATTTGAGGCTAACAGAGTTGCATCGCTCTTATCATGTTTGAAAAAAGATGAGATTTTATTTTATTTAGTTCTAACATGGTTAATAGACAAATATGTTACTAAAGTTTTTCAAAGTGTTCACCTAAGTAACTAAAGTTTAAAACGTTACAAAGAGGTTACTTAAGATTTGGTCACCAGTTCCATAAGTTACTCCGTATGTTTTAACCCTTTGATACCGGTTAACTTCCTACGTGGCATTACTTTTTTATTTTTTTAACAATACTGAATTTTAATCAATCCCAATAACCCAAAATCATATAATACCCACCCAATATCACTTGCCCTTTATCATTTCCCCCATTTTCGATTCCTCTCTCCCATTTTCTCTCAAAAACAATAATCCCACAATGTGTCAACGTGAATACCATCTCAATCAACCATATCATACTACAAACCAATGTTTTGAAAACCGGGTTTTGAATCGACCCGGTCGAGTCACCGGGTTACCGGTTCAACCGGTTGGACCGCCGGGTCAACCCGGTTTTACAAAATATATATATATATATATATATTCTCAATAATTAGAAAGAAAGTATGTATATAAATCATGAAATATTCCATATATTAAGCCTAAAGAATATTTATTAACAAATATAACATGTAAAATTAAAATTACGTCGCAAATATATACAATTAACATGTTTTATTTATAAAAAATACGAAAAAACCGAAACCCGGCCTGGTCTCATGACCCGGGTTGACCCGGGTCACTCCAAACCCGGTGGGTCAAACCGGGTTTCGAAAATATGAAACCCGGTTTAATTTGACCCGTTTTTTCGGCTGGAACCGGTTCAACTGGTTGACCCGGCCGGGTCGAACCGGGTTTCAAAACACTGCTACAAACCACTCTTTGTCAACCCTATGTCCTAATATTATCCTATATCCTAACACATCATATCACATTTACAACCCACATATGCAACCCATAAGGACTTGAAACGAAATAAAATAAAGATATAAAAGATCTCAGATTTTCGTGTCCGTACTACATATTTAGAGATTTTGAACACATACCCATCATAGATCTATGAATGAAAACAAATGAAACACCTACCCGATACCTCCTTATAGAGATTTTGAATACTTGATGAGCTTTGGTTAGTTGCTGAGAAGAACGAATGTGTTTGAAGTTGTATTCGTGTGGGTTTGCATAAAATCAAAGCGAGTTTGGTTATTTGTTACTTGATTGTGGCAGAAAGAAACCCATGATTTGTTTTATTAAATGAGTGTGACTGGTGCATGAATTTCATGATTGTGGAGTAAAGAAAGAGGATTTGGATTGTGTTTAAGTGATTGCATTTGGATAGGAGGAGTTATAAGGGGTACATTTTATTTTTCTTGAAGAGATAAGGATGGTGTGTTTTTGTGAATGCGATTTTTTATGAAGAGATAAGGATGGTGTGTTTTTGTGACTGCGATTTTTTATAAGGAGAAGTATTAGGGTTGAATGGGCGTGAGTTTATATATAAAAAAATGGCAACGGTACTATTAAAAATGAGGTGGGACCCATAAAGTATCGATGTGGCAAGGACAATGCGTTATCAACCATTTGCCTACCCTTGGAGTAACCTTAAGGTAACTTTCTAAAAGGTTGAGTAACCCAAATAATAAACCCGTTTACTTGAGTAAACTCTTTGTAATGTTTTAAACTTTAGTAACTTAGGTGAACATTTTGGCAAACTTTAGTAATATATTTGTCTATTAACCTAATTCTAACTTTAATAGTTTTCAAAAGAACATTTGCATCTATACTATATGACACACCATAAACTTCTTTTTACTATTGTGTTCATCTTTACCACATATAAAGCAAAAATAAATTATAAACTCCTTTAAGAAAAGTAATAACAGTGGTAATAATAATGGGTACAACATAGGGACCTAATCCAAATTTGATTTGTAAAACCCATGCAAAATTGGTCATATTGTTGATAGATGCTTTGATTTAATTGGTTATCCTACAAGATACAACAAAAGTTCAATTTCAAAAAAAAATAGGTTTAAACCTTCTTTCGATGCTAATTCTTGCACTTCTTCTAGTGAGAATGGTACTACAATATCTTTCATCATTGAACAGATGATGAAATTGATGAATCTCATAAATGATGTGCCTTCTAGCAGTATGCAAGCCAATATGGCACATATGTTAAGTTTTCTAAACAACAATGTATTTTTTAGTATAAATTTTTATAAATTCTATAACAGTAATACTACTTTTGTAGAATTAGTATGGGGTGGATTATTGATTATGTTGTCAACCAACACATAATTGTTTCTACTCTTAATATGTTTGGCATAATTGATATATTCCAGTTAAACCTTATTGTGGGTCATCCCAATGGTACTCTTGTAAAAATTAAGTTGGTTGGAAATCATAAACTTTCTGAAAATGTCATTCTTTATGATGTGTTTGGTTGTACCATAATACCGTGTATGTATTTTATATGTTCATAAACTTATAAAAGATATTAGGATGTTTGTTGGTTTAAATGAGACTAAATGTTACATTTAAGATTTGACTCAAATCAAAATCATGGAGAATGGTAATGAGAATGTTGGCCTTTATTTGTTTGACTCTCCTTCTTCCTTCTCTTCTTCTAGTCAAAGTGTCAAACAATAGGTAATCAAACTGCTATTTGTTATGTGTCTAAATCCTTGTGGCACAACAGACTTGGTCATCCTCCTGATCAAGCTGTTGATGTGTTATATTCTGAACTTAGTTACACCAAGGACTATAATGTCTCACCTTGTGACATCTGTCACAAGGCCAAAAAGACTAGAGATTCATTTTTTTAAGTGACCATAAAACCACTTCTATTGGTGATCTTATTCATGTTGATCATTGGGGTCCTTATAAAGTGATAAGAAAAGATGGATTTAAGTATTTTTATGACCATTGTTGATGACTATACCATCGCTATATAGGTTTATTTTCTTAAAACAAAACATGAAGTTTATAATCTGTTTGTTAGTTATATTAATCTTGTTCTAAATCAATTTAAGTGTGGCATTAAAACTGTTAGGTCAGATAATGGAATTGAATTTTTGAATAGTAAAATGAGTACATTGTTTGACTGTCTTGGTATAGTGCATCAAACATCATGTGCTTACACTCCTCAACAAAATGGTGTAGTTGAGAGAAAGTACAAACATCTTAATGTTGCTAGAAGTTTATTGTTTCAAAGTGGCATTTTATTAAAAATGTGAAGTGAGTGTATCCTAATTGCTGCTTGTTTCTAAAATACCCCATTAAAAGGAAAATTTTCACTTTAATATTCAAAAAATGTTACCTTAAAACCATATTTAAACCTCATATTATACACATGACATGTTTTTAAATAATTTCCTTAATAATATTCACACGTAAAATTTTGAGCTAGCCTATATATGTTAGATTTAAACTTGCATAATGGATCAAATGTTTAAGTATAATATGCATAACGCGTTTTTCATTGGTATAAAACACATAATAAGACTCGAGGAAAAGTTCATAAAGCATAAATGGATTTTACCTAAAAGAAATTACTAAAGCTTAAACTTTTAGTCAAGCAAGCTAGGTGTATGAGATCTAAACACTATATCTTCAAAAAAGTTCCAACTCACTTTACGCCAAATGTATGACTAAGATACATTTAATCTATAAATAGATATGACATTCAATATTGCATTTATGTTGATTAGTTACCAATTACACAGTTGTTGGCAACATATACATAACTAACAATAAATATGATGATGTATAAACATAGTTTACCGTTTTGGTGATTCTTTTGAACTTATTGTATAATATGTGTTAAGTGTTACATATGCAATTTGATAGTTGTCACGTTAAACGGAAATGATGATAAACTAACGGGGAGAACTTAAAGGTGTTAACTGCGTTGGAAATACAATTGAGGGTTTCAAGTCGTACTTGAAAATGGGTTTGGAGGTACGTGATAACGCTCAAATTGAGTATATTTTTTGGCGCGTTGTCATGGTTTTTGTACATGCTAGTTGGTTAATATAACGAACTTTTGCTACTAATTTTCACAAAGATATGTTTTCATGTTTGTAGTTAGCCAAGACAAAGAAAGCAAGGAAAAAAGATGAGGAAATGATCAATAAACTTAGATTCATCCATGTACAAAGAATTCTCGACAAATATAAGTCTTGTGGATTATATTCGAGAAGACAAAGTCATGAAGTTGTTACTCTAAAGATTCAAGAATAATGCACAAGACGAAAAACGAGGAAACAAATAGGAAAATAAGCTAAATCGAAGAATGTTGGAAGCCTCGTTGTTCCCGACACACCTTTGCTATTTTGGCCATAACTTGAGCATATGAACTCTGATTGACTTGATACAAGCGGATACGGAAAGATAAGGGAAAGAGCTACAACTTTTATTTTGACAACTTCTGGCCAAATTAACCCAGCCATTCGGTATGGCCCCGTAACCGCGCGGCTGAACCACTTTTCTAGCCGAACTCATCCAGCCGATTTGCAGCACCATCCAGTCGATTGGTATTATTCATCTTGCTGAAACCGATCGACAAGGCCTATAGCCATTTTGCTTATTTTCATGCCAAATCCATCTAGCCGATCGATCAGGCCCTTAAACCGAAAGGCTAGATAAACTTGACCTACCTAATTCAAAAAATTAATGAAGATCAAGTGCCATCAACACCCAAGTCTTATCAAGTCTCCCTAATAACTCCTATTGGCTGTCATTTCGTTCATTTTCATGACCCTTTTGTCCCAAGTTTCATGCTAGGTAGAGAAGGGTTGGGTTACACTATATATTAGACCTCATGGCCTAATTTTCCATATGAAAATCACCCCTTCACCAAAGGACAAATTTTCACACCTATTTCTACTCCCAACATGCTTAAACATCTCTGCCAATCTCATAAGTAGTCTTAAGAAAATCAAGGATCATTTTTTGGCTTCGTTAGGGGTTTATTGTTGATTGGAGGCTTAAGGATTGCTCTAAATCCTTTCATTACCTATTGTAATCATACTTTGGTCATTTCCTTTTTTATTTAAAATGTTTGTTATTTATATGATTGTTGAGACTTTGTGTTTGGTTGAAATCATCATGAAGTAGTTTTATTTACACTTGTTTGGATTATGTTTACTATATGAAGATTGCTTATAGTTAATAATGGTTTTGATCAATTTCTTGATGTGTTAAAGATCCATTTATGCTTGAGTTTTTGTGACATTTGTTTATCAAGTTTGATTAGTTGTTGATTATCTCATAGGTCAAAAGGGTGATTTTAATTCAACTAGTTATAATGATTTGTCTATGAATGATTATTAAATGTATTGATTATTTCATAAATAACTTGATATTACAAAGAAACTTGAGTGCGATTGTTAATGAATTTGTGAAACTACCATGGGAAAAAGGTAATTGGCACAAAGTGGGTCTTTAGGAATAAGAGGGATGAGAGAAGTATTATTGTGAAAAATAAAGCACGGCTTGTAGCACAAGGGTTTAGACAGGAGGAAGGTATAGATTATGATGAGGTTTTTGCACCTGTTGCCAGAATTGAGGCAATTAGGTTATTTTTAGCCTTTGCATCATACATGGGATTTACTGTCTACCAAATGGATGTTAAAAGTGCATTTCTCTATGGCACTATTGAAGAGGAGGTGTATGTCCATCAACCTCTAGGCTTTGTTGATCCTGCTCATCCAAACAAAGTCTATAAGGTGATCAAAGCTCTTTATGGTCTACATCAAGCTCCTAGAGCTTGGTATGAGACACTTTCTTCTTTTCTGATGGAAAATGGTTTCAGAAGAGGTACCATAGACAAAACATTGTTTATCAAGAAGAAAAAGAGTGACATTATGTTAGTCCAAGTGTATGTGGATGACATTATTTTTGGTTCTACAAAGAAGTCTATGTGTACAGAGTTTGAAGACTGTATGCACAAAAGATTCCAAATGAGCTCTATAGGTGAACTCACTTTCTTTTTGGGACTTCAAGTGAAGCAACAACTTGATGGAATCTTTATTAGTCAAGACAGGTATGTAGCTAACATCTTAAAAAAGTTTGATTTTTTGTCCATCAGAATAGCTACTACTCCTATTGAGTCTAATAAACCACTGGTCAAGGATGAAGATGGTGTAGATGTAGATGTACATGTCTACAAGTCTATGATTGGTGTCACACCCCGCCAAGGCGGAAATACGAGCCGTAATATAACAACCCAAGAATTTTCATCAAATGCAAAACCTATTTTACTATTATCACAATTATACGGGGAAATTTTTCGCTTTATTACATTACTTGCATTGTCAATGTCTCAGTATGTCATGTAACTTACATAACTAAAGTAGATGAGCTCAGGCAACCTATCTATGGCAATCATATCTTCATATATGTCAAGCAAATATCATAACATGTCAATTAAATATCATCATAATATTTTTACAAGGTACATTATTCCTATAATGTACTATTCGCAATGTTATATCAAAATGGGCTTCAAACGGTTATCGTATACCTCTAAACCCTAATTCTATGAAGGATTAATATCAAAAGTGAATATACAAGATACTAAAGCATATGTACAAGTAATACAACATCTCATATGAAATATAAAATCTCTTTAAATCAAAGTACAAGTCTTTAAAAGCTCAATATACAAGTCATTAAACATGATCTCTAAAATAGCCGTTTTACCTCCGTTTTCATTCTAATTTATTCACCAAAACTTATGTATAAGCTACTACACTCAATATACAATTTGTAAACCCTAATTATTCTATTCATAATCTTTCATACATATTTTTACTCTTAAAACCCTAATTCAAAACTCAAAAACCCTAACCCGAGCTAAATACTACACTATGACTTGTTTCTTCGTTTTTATCCAT